>JAACNH010000031.1:224548-246426 GCA_019447015.1 Hymenochirus boettgeri | reverse complement strand
ATTAGAAAGGCGATCGCGCATTAGAATGTAATATGCCTTGGAAAAGCGACCGCGCATTAGAAAGGCGACCGCGCATTAGAAGGGCGAATGTGCAGTGCAAAAGAGAATTGTATTCCAATTGAGAAATTCTAAAAAGTTTGACTAAATAAGACATGGCTGACTTGTTGGTAAATTTGAGGTGGCCATTTTGAACTTGACATCATTTCCTAGTGGGCTTTTCTGGTTTCGAATGGTTTTCGCAATGCAGTCTTCTTAGATGCGTTAAGTTTTCGCTGCGATACTTTTCGCTCTTTATCGCGCCCGTTCGCCCTTTTCAGATGCGAAGTGATACGAAGTGTGTTTTTTTCGCTTTTTTATAAATAAGGCGAAACGAAGCCCCAAATGGCGCTATTTTCGCTGCGATGTACTGCGCTAATTATTTGGCGAAAAAGACAATCCTTTATAAATATGGCCCTTAGTATTTGTGTACTCTTAGTCCTTGTTTATTCTAAGTACTTGTATTCTCTTAGTTCTTGTCTACTCTTAGGCCTTGTCTACTCTTGGTCCTTGTCTACTCTTGGTCCTTGTCTATGCTTAGTCCTTGACTACTCTTAGCCCTGTCTACTCTTAGTCCTTGTCTACTGTTAGTACTTGTTTCCTCTTGGTACTTCTCTACTTTTAATCCTTGCAAAAACAAATCTTTACAATATTACTGCCAATCCGGAATAATGTCATTGTCTTTTTTAACCAAACACATCCCTTACTATCAATACACTATTTACTGCATATGCTATTTAATACTCATTCATACAGGACAAAGTAGTACATACTCTGTCATGTGATAGCTGTTTTAGTGGTTTTATAGTGTTTATAGTTACAACACTTACCTGTGCCTCCTTCAATTCTGCAAGTTGTTGAGGTTATTCTCAGAGTGTAAGGGATGCTAGTACTAGTGTTTGTGGACTCACTGCTATTGTCACCAATGGATACATTGGATGCTAAAAAGTAAGAAGAAAAAGGGAGTTGATGAAAATACCCAATCACAGGTGATTACTGGATTACAGAGAAAACAATGATTGGTTAACTTGATATTTCCAGTCAGAGAATGGGAACCAATAGAAACTCACCCAATTCTCCTTCAATCGTACAAAATGTGGGCGAGGCAGTTGTTGTAGTGGGCGAAGTTGTCTCGTCAGTGCTGGTATCTACTTGTAGTGTGGAAACTGGAAATATAAACATGATCGGTAAGAATGATTTGCTAAGAATTAAATTGATCCTGTAAATGTGTTGGTGTCATGGTCTAACTTTCCCTTTATGATCATTACCTGCTTAGATTGTAAGCTCTTTGGTGCAGGGCCTGAATGTATGTGAATGTATACATATAATTATAAAGCTCTAAAGAAGATGTGGGTGCAATATTAATCCACTATAATAATAATAATTACCTGCAACTACATTTTGTACCTAATCAACCACATTAAAATCTTTGTTGAAATGGTTGAAAGATTTATAGTAAAGATTGAAACTGCCTTTTCGCTTTGTTTTGTTCAGTTCTATCATTTCAGCTAATAAAATAATACATCTGGTCATGAGATAAAGGCTATCAAATATATATATATATATATATATATATATATATATATTATATATAATATATAATCTATATTTATATATATATATTGTTTTTTATATGACTGCCATACCTTATATATGGCAGTCATATAAAAACAATCTTCTTTTCTACTCTTAGTCCTTTGTCTACTATTAGCCCTTGTCTTACTCTTAGTCCTTGTACTCTTAGTTCCTTGTATACTCTAGTCCTTGTATACTCTTAGCCCTTGTTACTCTTAGTCCTTGTATACTCTTAGTCCTTGTCTACTCTAGCCCTTGTCTACTCTTAGCCTTGTCTAACTCTTAGCCCTTGTATACTTAAGTCCTGTCTACTCTTAGTCCTTGTCTACTCTTAGCCCTGTCTACTCTTAGTCCTTGTCTTTAATCTTAGTCCTTGTCTACTCTTAGCCTTGTCTACTCTAGCCTTGTCTTACTCTTTAGCCTGGTCACTCTTAGTCTTGTTTACTTTAGTCCTGTGTTACTCTTAGGCCCTGTTACTCTTACTTTATACTCTGCCTGTTACTCCTTAGTCCTTGTCTACTCTTAGTCCTTGTCTACTCTTAGCCCTTGTCTACTCTTAGCCCTTGTTTACTCTTAGTCCTTGTTTACTCTTAGTCCTTGTCTACTCTTAGTCCTTTTCTACTCTTAATCCTTGTATACTCTTAGTCCTTGTCTACTCGTAGTCCTTGTCTACTCTTAGTCCTTTTCTACTCTTAGTCCTTGTCTACTCTTAGTCCTTGTCTACTATTAGCCCTTGTCTACTCTTAGTTCTTGTCTACTCTTAGTCCATGTCTACTCTAGGTGTTTGATGCGCCTTCTTACTGGCAGGCATCGTTGAGGACTAAACCTGCACCCTGGTTTGGAAAATAAAACAAACAGACAACTTTAAGATTTGGCTTAAATTTTTTATGAAAGCCTTTTTTTTTTTTTTAAATCTTAAACTGTTTTTTTTTTTGCCTTTAAAAACTTGGGTCACCAGTTGTAAAACATAGATTCTAATAAAACATATAATAATAAGAAGAATACAAAAAACCAAAAGAAAGAAAATAAACATTTGCGGAGTGAAAAAAGCCATCCTCCTCTCCAAGCGTAACATTCTTCGGCTATGCCGTCCAATTTGGCATTGAGGACCTCGCTCATGTGTTAAATGAGGTCCCTTATCTCACATTGTGGTGGTGGTGGAGGGCTCCTAGGTGGGGGAGGTGTTGTGCTATGGGGAGAGATTGGTGGTGTGAGAGATTGCAGCTGCTGCTCCTCATCCTCCCTTCCTCCTTGTGGAGCTGTTGTTTCCGCTTCACATGGAAAGATGGTAATTAAAAAAAAGGGTGAAAGTGTGATGTTCATGTATAGGAAATCTTTTCTTCGAATCAGCCTTGAATGGCGTAAATAGGATTCCTGGTCCTCAAAGCAAAAAACAATGGATTGCGCACTCTATCCAGTTCCCCCACGTGGTTTTACGGGAACGAGGCTAGACTGTTAGACGATAAATGAGAAGGGGCCCCCTTGGTCCTGGGACCCCGTTGTTGCTCCCCTGCAGTTAAGGCCCCTGCTTTGTGTAATGTGTTATGGTACATGATATGTACTAAATGTGCACAATGCAATCGGTGTTTAAACCTTTGTAGGATTCTATGTTCTTACTGACCAATTATATGAAGTAATCAGATTCTAGTGTTAAAACTTCGAACAATACATGTAGGAATTTATTCATTATTTTCTCACACTAATATGAGACTTTGAAAAAGTACCTTCATCCACCTCCTCCTTATGGTCTTGGAATACTGGGGCCTCCTCCTCTTCAAATCATCCAATTTTTTGGAGCGCTTAGGTCAGATCCACCCCATATCTCCGCAGGATCTTCCTGTTGGAGACTCTCCATTATCGCCTTTTTTTTCTCTTCCTGTTGGTTGTGCCAACAGGGAGGCAATCATAGCTTTCTTGGTGGAGGTACCTCACCATCACCCTCAGATACCCTCATGTCATGGTGGCTGTGTATATAGAGCGAGAACAAACAATCCTACTTGCCTGTGGCGCACTTCCGGCATAAAAAGCGAAAGTCGCTAGCGAAAAAAAAACACCAAAAAAAGCGAACCAATCAACCAAATTCAGGGGAAGGCGAAATTCGGAAAGTGAATTAAAGAGTGCTATGCTGTGAAATAATATTTGATGCACAATATGTCTCAATGTGTTTAATGAATATTTTGACATTGTTCAGAACAATACAGCATTGATATCTAATTAATGACACTTCTATTTTCCGCATCTTCAAAGTCCACATCTTTTCGCCTTCGCTTTTTGTCTTTCGCTTTTCATCTTTGGAGTTTAGCGAAAGCGAAAGCGAATGCGAATAGCGAAAGCGAGAATGTATTTTCGCGTTTAAGAGCGCGGCCGTTTGGCGCCAAAACAGGGGGCGGGGCGTTTGCGCTTCTATTCAGGATGACGAGGCGTTACTTAAAGCTGATGGTGAGACAAGCTCACCAAAAAAAACAATTATGACAACTTGCGTGTGGGGACCACAGATAAAAAAAAGAAAGAAGCGCCTGATTATGGAGGAGCCTCCAGAGGAAAATAGGGAGGAAATATGACATCAACTGTCACTCCAGGACCTGCAAGGAATGGAGTGACCTAAAGAGAAGGAGGCCTGCATTTGTGCAGGACATTAGGAGCAGGATGCGTACAGGTATTTTTATAATGCATATTATTATTTATCCCAACGAATATATTCTTATTTTTTGTTTGTAAGTTTGAGAATAGAAAACTGATAACTGTTTTAAAATGTGTCATTTAAAAGCAATAAATCTCCAATGTTTAAAGACGATGTAATGATGCAAATTGTGACACATATCACGTGCCTTAAGCCAAGCAACACTAAACACACCAAATCAAGCACGCAATTGTGAATTGTGATCATTGTGCACACGATTTTGTGCACATATTCTTGTTCGTTTGCGTTTTCACGTGCTTTTTCCCATTTTCCATTATGGAAACGCATGCATTAACGGCACAAAAATAGGGAATGCATGTGTGTTAACAAAATGCAAACGGACGCGCAATCACTTAGGACTAGGCCCACACTACGCGTTTTTTAAGCGTTTTGTGCATGCGTTTGCGTTGGCAAAAGCGCATGCGATTTGGTTAGAATGGAAAATGCAGGAACGCAAATATCCACGCAATTTCCCATGTGCATGCGATTGCGCATCCATTTCCGTTTGGTAACACATGCATTTGCCATAACAGAAAACAGCAAATCGCATGCGCAAAACGCACGAGCAAACGGAAATTCGCACAAGCCAAAAAAAATGGGGAGCGCATGCATTACCAAAATGGAAACGGATGCACAAATCGCAATGCGCATGGTAAATCGCGGGGAATTTTGCGTTCCCGCGATTTCCATTATAAACCAAATCGCATGCGCATTTGCGAACGCAAAAACGCCTAGCCATTAAATAGCTGAATTTGCGTGTTCCGACATTTCCATTTTAGGCCAACATCACAGGGACAATCTAGTGCAAGCTAGTGTGGCTAGACCCCTTAACATGGCATTTAGTTGCCAATTCTTGAACTTTCTAAGTTCAAGGTTGACATGAACGACCAGAGGAGGAGGAGGAGGCCGGACCCTTGGCTGAGGGAGGAGGGGGACCATTGGCCGAGGGAGGAGGCCGGACCATCGGCTCCAGAGAGCCTTCCACCACCCACCCATCCCCCAGTCTCCGTAGCAGCATCCCCACCACCCCTGGAGCAGGATCGGAATGGCATTGTGGAGGAGGATTGTCCGCCAAATTAAGAAAAGGCTGCTCCGGCTGGAGCGCCAAGTGGCTTCTTTTAAGGAGCAGAGTTTAATTTCTTTTATTTTGTTTTTACCTACAAAAAAATATTTACAAAATTTTACAAGTTTATAGTTAAATATATACTTCATTTTAAAATCAAACTGTAAAGTTGTCTGTCTGTTTCTTCTTACCTAACTATTCCAATTCATCTTTTATAGATATTAAGGTGACCATACAGTAGGAAAATATTCCATACATAAGATGTTTGATGTAATGTCTGCCTATTATATGTCCAGATTGGCTTAATTAGTCTCCCAAATTTAGATAGGATATTTCTATTTGAAAACACACATAATGAATTGTGGAAAACAATGTTCCATCCTTGCATAGGAGGGACACTTATCCACATAACATGCCATATTATTCCTAACAGATTAGTCAATGTAAGGCTGGGTACGTATTAGAATTTTGTTTAAAACGAATGATTGTGCATCATTGTGGCACAAAAATAGATTTAACATGTGTGCAGGCCCAAACAAGGTAATTCCCCCATTTTCAGAAATGCCATCAGGTATGATTGCTGCGGTTCCCTATAGGCCTGCATGATGGGTCCTGAAAAAACAACAGCCACTGTTGTGGCAACTACACCATTTGTCCTGACCAAACGCTTGATAGTATCAAACACTCAGTTGTGTTTTAGGCGGTGCGGAGCGCAATATGCGTACAAATCAATGGTCATAGCATTTCTGAAAAAACCCTTAAGATAAAAAAACACTTGGATGTTTTCCACTCGACTCCTGACTAGACGGAAAGGTGATGTATGCCATAGCACAGGGTAAATTGCATTCATCAATGTGGAAGGCTCCCTGGAAAAAGAAGGCTGACTCCTGACAAGAAGAGGTAAGGTCACAGGCTGGAGATGAGGCATTGACACAAAAAATACAGGACAGAAAAGAATTGGGACATTGTCCCTGTGCCCTGCTGAGGTTGCTGGGACCCACCGTAAAAGCATCGCAACATAGAAAGGCAATCGTACATTATAATGGGGAATATGCTTGGAAAAGCGATTTGCACATTCAGTGGGTAATATGCCTTGGAAAAAGCGAACGACGCATTAGAAAGGCGATCGCGATTAGAATGTAATATGCCTTGGAAAAGCAAACGCGCATTAGAAGGGCGAACGCAAATTAGAAAGGCGACGCGCATTATAATGGAATATGGCTTGAAAAGGCGATCGCTCGACGCATTAGAAAGGTGCGAAACACACGAGTAGAGTGTAATGGCCTTGGAAAAAGCGAACGCACGCAATTAGAAAGGCGACCGCGATTAGAATGTAATATGCTGTGGAAAGCAACATTAGAAGGCGAGCGCGCATTAGAATGTAATATGCCTGGAAAAGCGAACGCGCATTAGAAAGGCGACCGCGCATAGAATGTAATATCTGGAAAGCGAACGGCATTAGAAAGGCGGACCCGCATTAGAATGTAATATGCCTGGAAAAAGCGACCGCGCATTAGAAAGGCGATCCGCGCATTAGAGGCGAATGTGCAGTGCAAAAGGAGAATGTATTCCAATGAGACATTCTAAAAGTTTGACAAATAAGACATGGCTGCTTGTTGTTAATTTGAGGTGGACAGTTTGACTTGACATCATTTCCTAGTGGGCTCTTTCTAGTTTCGAATGGTTTTCGCAATGCAGTCTTCTTAGATGCGTTAAGTTTTCGCTGCGACTATTTCGCTCTTATCGCCGGCCCGTTCGCCCTTTTCAGATGCGAAGTGATTACGACGTGTGTTTTTTTGCTTTTTTATAAATAAGGCGAAACGAAGCCCCACAATGGCGCTATTTTCGCTGCGAGTACTGCGCTAATTATTGGCGGAAAAAGACATCCTTTATAAATATGGCCCTTAGTATTTGTGTACTCTTAGTCCTTGTTTATTCTAAGTACTTGTATTCTCTTAGTTTCTTGTCTACTCTAGGCCTTGTCTACTCTTGGTCCTTGTCTACGCTAGTCTTGACTACTCTTAGCCCTGTCTACTCTTAGTCCTGTTACTGTTAGTACTTGTTTCTCTTGGTACTTCATCTACTTTAACTTGCAAAAACAAATCTTTTACAATATTACTGCAATCCGGAATAAATGTCATTGTTTTTTAAACCAACCAACTCCCTACTATCAATACACTATTTACTGCATATGCTATTTAATACTCATACTACAGGACAAGTAGTACATACTCTGTCATGTGATAGCTGTTTAGTGGTTTTATAGTGTTTATTAGTTACAACAACTACTGTGCCTCCTTCAATTCTGCAGTGTTGAGGTTATTCTCAGCGTGTAAGGGATGCTAGTACTAGTGTTTGTGGACCACTGCTTGTCACCAATGGATTACATTGGGATGCTAAAAGTAAGAAGAAAAAGAAAAAGGAGTGATTGAAAATACCCAATCACAGGTGATTACTGGATTACAGAGAGAAAACAATGATTGGTTAACTTGATATTTCCAGTCAGAGAATGGGAACCAATAGAAACTCACCCAATTCTCCTTCAATCGCTACAAAATGTGGGCGAGGCAGTTGTTGTAGTGGGCGAAGTTTGTCTCTTCAGTGTGGTATCATACTGTAGTGGGAAACTGGAAATATAACATGATCGGTAAGAAATGATTTGCTAAGAATTAAATTGATCCTGTAAATGTGGTTGGTGTCATGGTCTTCTAAACTTTCCCTTTATGATCATTACCTGCTTAGAGTGTAAGCTCTTTGGGTGCAGGGCCTGAATGATGTGAATGTATACATATAATTATAAAGCTCTAAAGAAGATGTGGGTGCAATATTAATCCAACTAAATAATAATAATTACCTGCAACTACATTTTGTACTCTAATCAACCACATTAAAATCTTTGTGAAATGGTTGAAAAGATTTATAGTAAAGATTTGAAAACTGCCTTTTCGCTTTGTTTTGTTCAGTTCTATCATTTCAGCTAATAAATAATACATCTGGTTCATGAGATAAAGGCTATCAAATATATAATATATATATATATTATTATATATGATATATATATATATATATATCTATATATTATATATATATATTGTTTTATATGACTGCCATACCTTATATATGGCAGTCATATAAAAACAATCTTCTTTCTCTACTCTTAGTCCTGTCTATATTAGCCCTTGTATACTCTTAGGTCCTTGTGCTACTCTTAGTCCTTGTTACTCTTAGTCCTTGTATACTCTTAGTCCTTGTCTACTCTTAGTCCTTGTCTACTCTTAGTCCTTGTCTACTCTTAGCCCTTGTCTACTCTTAGCCCTTGTCTACTCTTAGCCTTGTATACTCTTAGTCCTTGTCTACTCTTAGTCCTTGTCTACTCTTAGCCCTTGTCTACTCTTAGTCCTTGTCTACTCTTAGTCCTTGTCTACTCTTAGTCCTTGTCTACTCTTGACCTTGTCTACTCTTAGCATTGTTACTCTTAGTCCTTGTTTACTCTTAGTCCTTGTTTACTCTTAGCCCTTGTCTACTCTTAGCCCTTGTATACTCTTAGTCCTTGTCTACTCTTAGTCCTTGTCTACTCTTAGCCCTTTGTCTACTCTTAGCCCTTGTCTACTCTTAGCCCTTGTTTACTCTTAGTCCTTGTTTACTCTTAGTCCTTGTCTACTCTTAGTCCTTTTCTACTCTTAGTCCTTGTATACTCTTAGTCCTTGTCTACTCGTATCTCAGTTGCTAATCTTAGTCATTGTCTATCTTAGCCCTTGTTTACTCTTAGTCCTTGTTTACTATTAGTCCTTTTCTACTCTTAGTCCTTGTATATCTTAGTCCTGTCTACTCGTAGTCCTTTCTAGCTTAGTCCTTGTTTACTCTTGTCGTCTTGTTTACTCTAGTCCTTGTCTACTCTCTATCCTTTTCTACTCTTGTCCATGTTATACTTTAGTCCTTGTCTACTCTTGTACTTCTTGTCTAACTCTTATTGTTTACTTTAGTCCTTGTCTACTCTAGTCCTTGTCTACTCTTAGTCCTTTCTACTCTTAATCCTTTGTACTCTTAGTCCTTGTTACTCGTAGTCCTTGTCTACTCTTAGTCCTTTTTCTACTCTTAGTCCTTAGTCTACTCTTAGTCCTTTGTCTACTATTAGCCCTTGTCTACTTTATGTCTCTTGTCTACTCTTAGTCCATGTCTACTCTTGTCCTTGTCGACTCTTAGTCCATGTCTACCTTAGTCATGTCTACCCTAGTCCTGTCTACTCTTAGTTCTTGTCTACTCTTAGGTCCATGTTACTCTTAGTCCTTGTCTACTCTTAGTTCTTGTCTACTCTTAGTCCATGTCTACTCTTAGTCTTTGTCTACACTTAGTCATTGTCTATTCTAAGTACTTGTATACTCTTAATTCTTGTCTACTCTTAGTCCTTGTCTACTCTTATTCCTTATCTATTGTTTGCTCTTGATACTTCTCTACTTTTAATATTTGTCTATTCCTAGCCCTTGTATAATTTTAGTACTTGTCTATGCTTAGTTCTTGTCTTCCCTTAGTACTTGTCTACACTTTGTATGTGTCTATATAGTTGCAAAAGTAAATCTGACAATGCTGCAGTTCCTTATAAATCCTTCATTCATGTATCCAGACTCACTTCTGTTAACATTTTTTTTTCTCAGCAATGATTATTGGAGATACTGTCACTGTAACAAAAGTGAGACTTGATACATAAATGAACCTAAGGAGTGAAAGATTTATTAAGGAACTTTTGACTCATTAATCAAAGGATTATAAAATAACGTTATAAATAGATTCAGATAAACATTATCACCACACAGAGCTTTCAGCCTTTGCTTGCCCTTCACAGGCCCATATTTAGTGTTTGTGGTTCTTTAACAGAGAGGAGGCAATGTAGTAAGATTCATTCCTCAGTACTGTAATAGTTTTCGAGCCTTGAAGCTAGGAATCAGTTATCCTAGATTAATTATATGGTGTGTTTTGGGGTTCTGATTGGTTTTAAAAATGATGTAGAAGTAGCTGTCGGCCATCTTGTGGTCTAAAATGAAGGTTGTTCATCCATTTTGAACTTATTCTTATAGACTCAATTAAATGTATCTGCTGTGCAGGACAGAGTGGTTTTCCCTATAATGAAGGCTCAATAAAGCCAAAAACAGTTTTAAAGATTGGGCTCCGTTTCTGTTCACATTTTGAACAATATTTTTAAAAGCTCAGCAGATGGCTTGGTATACACCAATGAGCTGCCGTGAAAACATGAAAATTACCCAGAGGTCTCTTCTCCCTAGGCTTGTTTTTATATTGAGAAAGAAATCTGTAGACAGAATTCTCCCTACCTCATTTGGTAACATGAATAAGTATTAGTAAGGGTGCCCATCCATGTTTCTTTTCCCATCAGGTTCCCAATGTTAAAGGGAAAGTTATTATTATTTCCTTTCTTGTCTTTATGTTCTAGCTTGGGTCATTCAGGGTAATGTAAGTGCATCAGTGACCCTCACCATGTAACACACATGATTATAGGGTTTGTATGACAGCCCATAGCTAATTGCATTGGTTAATTTATAGTTAGATAATCTATAGGAAATAACTCACCCACATTCCCTTTAACAGTACAAGGTGTTGAAGTTATTTCTGCTCCGGAAGAAGGCGACTTATTTCCACTTGCTGATACATTAGAAAGTAAAAAAAGATATTTATAGGTTGTTAAAGCCTCACTGAAATATTATTACCTGATATTGAATTACCAGGTATTATAACAACTAAACAGGCCCTGCTACTGTGTTGGAGGTCATACTGTACCAGTTTCACAAACTAGTAGTGCCCCCTACCACCACCACCCCTCCCCCATGAGATATATGGGAAATGTACTTTTTATCTTAACAAACATTTTAAAAAAGTATCAAAATGAGTTTGGACTGGGTACACTGTTATAAAATGGCTGTGTTATCCTATATTATATATATATATATATATATATAAGGGCAATAAACCCTGTTGTAGACTGTGTGTTATAAATAATGTACCAGTGTCCCCATTAATTATTAAGGTTGATAAACATTATAAATAACGTACCAGTGTCCCCGTTAATTATTAAGGTTGATAAACATTATCAATAACAATACCAGTGTCCCCGTTAATTATTAAGGTTGATAAACATTATAAATAACGTACCAGTTTCCCCGTTTATTATTAAGGTTGATAAACATTATAAATAACGTACCAGTGTCCTCATTAATTATTAAGGTCGATAAACATTATAAATAACGTACCAGTGTCCCCATTAATTATTAAGGTTGATAAACATTATAAATAACGTACCAGTGTCCCCATTAATTATTAAGGTTGATAAACATTAATTATTAAGGTTGATAAACATTATAAATAAACAGTACCAGTGTCCCCTTAATTATTAAGGTTGATAAAACATTATAAATAACGTACCAGTTTTCCGTTTATTATAAGGTTGATAAACATATAAATAACGTACCAGTGTCCCCGTTTAATTATTAAGGTTGATAAACATTATAAATAAGTACCAGTGTCCCGTTAATTAATAAGGTTGAAAACATTATAAATAACGTACCAGTGGTCCCGATTAATTATTATGGTCGATAAACATTATAAATAACGTACCAGTGTCCCCGTTAATTATTAAGGTTGATAAACATTATAAATAACATACCAGTGTCCCCAACTATTATTAAGGTTGATAAACATTATAAATAACAATACCAGTGTCCCCGTTAATTATTAAGGTTGATAAACATTATAAATAACAATACCAGTGTCCCCGTTAATTATTAAGGTTAATAAACATTATAAATAATGTACCAGTGTCCCCGTTAATTATTAATGTTGATAAACATTGTAAATAATATACCAGTGTCCCCGTTAATTATTAAGGTTGATAAACATTATAAATAAACAATACCGTGTCCCCGTTAATTTAAGGTTGATAAACATTATAAATAATGTACCAGTGTCCCATTATTATTAAGGTTGATAAACATTATAAATAACGTACCAGTGTCCCCGTAATTATTAAGGTTGATAAACATTGTAAAATAATTCCAGTGTCCCCGTTAATTATTAAGGTTGATAAACATTATAAATAACAATACCAGTGTCCCCGTTAATTATTAAGGTTGATAAACATTATAAATAATGTACCAGTGTCCTCATTAATTATTAAGGTTGATAAAACATTATAAATAACGTACCAGTGTCCCCGTTAATTATTAAGGTTGATAAACATTGTAAATAATGTACCAGTGTCCCCGTTAATTATTAAGGTTGATAAACATTATAAATAAACAATACAGTGTCCCCGTTAATTATTAAGGTGATAAACATTATAAATATGTACCAGTGTCCTCATTAATTATTAAGGTGATAAACATTATAAATAATGTACCAGTGTCCCCGTTAATTATTAAGGTTGATAAACATTGTAAATAATGTACCAGTGTCCCCGTTAATTATTAAGGTTGATAAACATTATAAATAACAATACCAGTGTCCCCGTTAATTATTAAGGTTGATAAACATTATAAATAATGTACCAGTGTCCCCGGTGATTACACAAGTGGTCGAGGTGATTGCCAGTGAGTAAATTGTACTGGTTGGAGTTGACTCTGTGGCCTTGATGGTTGCGGATATATCTGAAAACTGTATGAGAAATACCCAGTGTAAGAACATGGACACGAACATTGTGTCAAATGTACCTTTAGTTATACAGAAACTATAATGTAATATTGATGGTTCTCCAGTCATGGTTTTCTTTATTCCTAGATCCTTATATTGCTACATTTATATAGAAATCCCATAGAAAGGAAAGTGATACAAAATTATATATACAAGTGTCTTGTCTATACGTTAATAGAAATGAGATATAATAGAGGGTTATACACAAAATATCACATAGCACTATTACTTTGATTGGAAGGGAACTCATCCAATCAATCCCCAGTTACATGGTCCTTAATAAATCACCTTTCATTACATAACAATCCTTAAACCAATTCTGTATCAATCTATTAATAAAAACACATAGATTACAACAAATAACAACAATGTAGAGTCCAATAGGGGGTGACTCTAGGAGCCAGTTCCACAACAGGTAAGTACCATAGCAGTAAGAGCGAATAGAGGCACATCATATATAAATTCTAATAAATAAGGAGAAATGACTAATAAATGTCTCCCTAATAAATTGCCCCCAATATAACTTACCTGCACTGTGTATGATTGTGCAATATGGTGTTGTATTTGGCAAGGTGTAGTCTATCCCGGCAGAAGTTGATACTGTAGCCTTCACATCTACTGGCACAACAGGGAATAACAGGGAAATATATCAGAACATAAAAATGTTATTGACACATTCTGTGCATGCTGATTGGATGAGCTGTTATTGATTTCCACCAACCAGTAAAGATATGTGATACTGTAGTATAAGTTGGACACACGGTACACTAACTTCAATAATGATGCTATAAGAAAACATGGCAGCCACTAGGCTTATTACATTGCTCTACGGTTACCATACCTGTTACCAAGCCACATTACTGTACCTGTGCTTATTGATGGTGTTGATGTTATTGTTGATGTATCACTAGTGGACGGTGGTTGTTGAGTTATCACTGTAGGAACAATAGTGGCTGCAAAATGAATGTAAGACTATGTAAGAACATGCTGGGAGATTTAACCAGTGGCACTGTGGGTAATATCATGTTTATAATTATCGCCATGAAGGGGATCGTATATACACAATGGGGAGATTCTAACGCCATCATTAAAATCTCATGTTTATAATTATCGCCATGAAGGGGATCGTATATACACAATGGGGAGATTCTAACGCCCTCATTAAAATCTCATGTTTAAAGTAGCACAAACGCCATATTAAATAACGATTGCCGTTTGTTCGAGTGTCTTTTGCGTAGAAGTCAGGGAGAAAAGGTAAACTGGAAGTAGAGGGTTACAGAAAACCAAACACACACAGATCAGTATTTGATGTTTGACTCCCACCACCTTTAGATCACAAGCTGGGGGTCATCAGAACCCTGCAACACAGAGCCAAGAACATCCCCACTAGCATAGAGGCGAAGGCTAAAGAAATGAAACATCTCAGAGGAGCCCTTAAAACTTGTGGATATCCAGACTGGGCCTTTGTCAAAAGAAGTAGAAGGAAAGAAGAACTCGAGTTGACTTTATAAACCTTCTATTACAATGTAATGGGGCGTATTATTTCTTAGAATATATGTTTAAAAAAAATGAATTTACTGGCTAGTCCCTTTACTAAATCCCTAACCAGCCTTTATCCCTTCACTAAATAATTAAACTATATACACAGTAACCCCCTGGCATGATGTATACATAGATTTACAAACAGTAAATGTCTTTGTGTTACATCAATGTTTTTATTGCAGGGTTTGACAGGGAAAGTGTTGGTTTAAAGCAGAGAAGAAGAAGGACGGCAAATGCATGGGGAGCAGCAATGGTATATATTCTTATAAAAATCACTCAACTACATAGTCGAGTGATTTTTATAAGGATATATTCCACTGTTGCTCCCATTATAATCCAGACCACTTATATATTATATACCTATATTGTACGTAATGTAATACCGAATACAGATAATGTCATGTGTAGTGGATAGAAACCCCATTTAACACATTCACAGTGTAAGCTCATATCTATCTCCTTATGGGGGAAGGGAGAGGTTGGAAGGTGTAAAATTTCTGGCTGCTTATAAATGGTTTTGGTTAAGCTAGAGTGGAAATTTCCTTTATTAATAGACAATTGGTGATAAAGCGGTTATAAATACGTAATAGATGATGGGACATGTAAGACAATACCTACCTGTACTCATTGTGCTGGAAGTGTATCTGGGTTCTGTTGGTTTGATAGTTGCACTGTGAGAGGACGAATGTGTTGACACTGTAGTGGTCTTTAAAAGAAAAAAACGGTATTAATTATTATTATGCGATTATTATATTATTATTAATAATAAAACATATTATTATTACTCTTAGTAGTTTTATTATTATTATTACTATTATTGTTATACTACTACTACTACCACTATATTATAATTAGCAAAAGTATGCCCGTTGGCGCTGGTGGAATTATGTGTGTGTATGTTTGACAATATGTGGATAATGACAAGGTTAAAAGAAACGAGAAACAGTTAATAAAGACCTCATGTGAAATCCTGGTTCTATTCATGTCACATCACCTGGAATACTTTTTTAAGGCTTACAATTGGTTTAGATAAGAGCCTAAGGACAAAAGGTTAAGCCGCACTTCCGGTTCTTGGTGGAAAAAACTTTATTTAGACTGGCTCATCGTAAAAAAACACCACAATACCCAGCATCCAACGCGTTTCTGGGAAACATCCCCTAGTCATGGATGTTAGATAAGAGTCTATCAGATTGGTATATTCTTATAGAAATGGCCAGAGACTAATGCTGGTGTCCAGAACCACTGGCATAATACCATGTACCAGTGGTGTCGCTATGTTAAAACATTCAGGGAATTGCCCGGATCTTTGGCAAAGTGCTCCGAATGTTTTAAAAAAATTACCTGACAGAGGTGCCCCGAATCTCCAACTTCCCAGTAGTACTTCGCGGCAGCGCAATGATGTCACGGCATGTGCGGGGTGATGACTTCATACGTTGGCGCGTGTGTGTACTAGTGGGAAGTTGGAACTGTCGCCCCTGCCCTGCTCTGTAATGTAGATTATGGGTAGGTGATAGCCACATAGCCCTATTACTTAGGCTATTACCTACCCATGTGCAGGACAATCCACTCATTATATTAGTGGAGGCAATACTGCCAACTGCCTGCACTAATGTAATGTGTCATGGATTGCCCTGCACTGGGGTAGGTAATAGCTTACCTCAGTTTATGATGAAATTGAAAGTTTGCTGTCATTATTTGGTAGCCTATGGCTACCAGTAGTAATGAAATTCCCATGGCTACCAGTTTGTAATGAAATGCACATGCCTACCAGTATGTAATGAAATGGGTACCAGTAGTAATGAAATTTCTATGGCTACCAGTTGTAATGAAATGCCATGGCTACCAGTATGTAATGAAATGGTTACCAGTATGTAATGAAATTCCATGGCTACCAGTTTGGATGAAATGCCCATGGCTACCAGTATGTAATGAAATGGCTACCAGTATGTAATGAAATTCCCATGGCTACCAGTTTGTAATGAAATGCCAATGACTACCAGTATATAATGAAATGCCTGTGGCTGCCTGTATTTAATGAAATGGCCATGGCTACCAGTATGTGATGAAATTTCCATGGCTACCAGTATGTGATGAAATGGCTACCAGTATGTAATGAAATTCCCATGGCTACCAGTTTGTAATTAAATGCCAATGGCTACCAGTATATAATGAAATGGCCATGGCTACCAGTATGTGATGATGAAATTCCGTGGCTGCTGTATTTAATGAAATGGCCATGGCTACCAGTATGTAATGAAATTTCATGGCTACCAGTATGTGATGCAATGGCTACCAGTATGTAATGAAATTCCCATGACTACCAGTTTGTAATGAAATGCCAATGACTACCAGTATATAATGAAATGCCCGTGGCTGCCTGTATTTAATGAAATGGCCATGGCTACCAGTATGTGATGAAATTTCCATGGCTACCAGTATGTGATGAAATGGCTACCAGTATGTAATGAAATTCCATGGCTACCAGTTTGTAATGAAAATAAATGGCTACCAGTATATTATGAAATGCCCGTGGCTGCCTGTATTTAATGAAATGGATAGCTACCAGTATGTGATGAAATTTCCATGGCTACCAGTATGTGATGACATTTCCATGGCTACCAGTATGTGATTAATTTCCCATGGCTACCAGTATATAATGAAATTACCAGTTTGCTGCCAGTGTGTAATAAAATTCCCATGACTTCCAGTATGTGATGAAATTTCTATGGTTACTAGTACATGATGAAATTGACAATTTGCTGCCAGTGTGTAATGAAAAGCCCATGGCTATCAGTATGTAACGAAATTCCCATGGCTACCAGTTGCTACCAGTATGTATGTATATGTAGTATTGTTTATTTATATAGCGCCACTAGGGGACGCAGCGCTGTACAATATAGAATACAAAAAGTCATACAAGGGGGACAGTAAATAAATACATAAATATATGAAAAGTATGAGCATCACTAAATATACAAGTGCTTAAAACATGTAACATAAGGAAAGAGGTCCCCCGGTAGAGCTTACACTACTTAGTGGGAACATACAGATACATAGGAAGGGTGGAAGTGCTAAGATAATAACTGGTGCAGTATGAACAGCAGTCCTGTGCTATGCGTGCTCAGAGAAATAGGATGAGAGGTTAGATTTAAACTTGTTATTGAGGTTTCTTGACATAGAGAGAGGGGAATAGAATTCCAGAGGAGCCAAAAGAGAAAAAGGTTTAAGGCGAGAGGAGGCAGTGTGGGTGGGAGGTCTATATAAGAGATGGTTCTGTGATGAGCGGAGGGTACGGGCAGGGACATATAGTAACACAAGAGAAGAAATATAAGAAGGAGCAGCAGAGCGAAGGGATTTAAATGTTAAGAGAAGGATTTTGTAGATAATGTGTTGTTTAATGGGGAGCCACGGTAGAGTGCGGCAGAGAGGAAATTAATATCCCGATTATAGAGAGCGAGACAATGCGTGCGGCAGAGTTAATTATGGACTGAAGAGGAGAAAGATGGGAAGCAGGAAAGACCAGGAAAGCAGAAGGTTACAATAATCCAGACGTGACAGGATGAGAGCATGGATAAGCATAGCAGAAGTTGGAAGAGAAAGGAATCTACGGATCTTCGCAATGTTACAAGACGAAGGTTTAGCAACATAGTTAATGTGATTGGAAAAGGAGAGAGAGGAGTCAATAATAACCCCTAAGCGACGTGCCGATGAATAGGGTAAATGGGGGTGTTGTCCCAAGAAATGGCAAAAGGTGGGATGATGGACCAGGTTAGGTGGGGGAAATGATTAGTTCGGTTTAATCAGGTTTAGTTTGAGGCATCGTGTTGTGCTATCTATCAGGAGATAGTCAGAGATGCGTGATTGGGTGTCAGGACCAAGTGTGGGGGTGGAAAAATATATTGGTGTATTCATCGGCGTACAGATGGTAGTTAAAACCAAATGATCTGATGACTTCTCCCAGGCAAATGGTATAGAGGGGAGAACAGCAGGGATCCAAGAACAGAGCCCTGCAGAACCCCAACATTAAGAGGAACGGAGAGAGGATGTTTTATTATTATATGACACAGAGTAGGTTCTGTTCGAGAGGTCGGATCGTAACCAGGATGCCGCTTCATTCCAGATGCCCAAGGAGTGAAGAATTTGCATTAGGAGGGAATGATCAACTGTGTCAAAAGCAGAGGAGAGGTCGAGAAGGATGAGAATAGAAAGTGACCTTTGGCTATGGCAGCCTGAAGGTCATCATCACAACTTGATTGCAAGGGGTCCAGCAAGTTCTGAAAATTAAGATAATTAGTGATACGGGAGAAGACGAGGACGTTCCAGTAGCTTGGAGGCTATCGGTAGGAGGGAGACCGGGTGGGTGTAGTTAGCAAGGCAATTAGGGTCAAGGGAGGCTTTTTGATTATGGGTTTTACTTGGGTCGTGTTTAAGGAGGAAGGGAAAATACCAGATGACAAGGCATTAAATATGTGGGGTAGTATAGGGGTGACTGCCTGATTACAATGCTTCAGTAGGAAAGAGGCAAGGGATCGAGGGGGGGGGCAGTAGTGAGCGGACATGACCGAAGCAGAGACAAAGACTTCTGACTGGTTCATGGGACTAAAAGATTCAAGAGCAGTAGAAGGGGTGGGGGTGTAAAAGAATCTGAAAAGCTATGCTGAGGGTTAGGAATCTGCATACGGATGGACTATTTTATTTATTTATTATTTTATTATTTTTATTATATTTATTATTTTTATTTTATTGTTTTATTATTATTTATTTATATATTTATTTATTATAATATTTATTTTATTTCTAAAGTAGTCAGCAAAGTCTTGGGGGGGGGGAGTGTGGAGAGAGAGGAGAGTCAGTGGGTGAGGGACAGAGAAGGGAGATAAGATGGAGAACAGGCGGCGATGGTTTGATTGTTATTATCTTAAGCATTGTAATGGAGAACGTCAGCCTGGGAACCAGACTTTCTCCACATCCGCTCAGCAGCACGTGTGCACCTACGTATAAAACGGGTTGTGAGACTGAGCCAGGGATGAGGATTCAGAGAGACGGCGATTGCGCGGTGGGGTGCAAGGGGGAAAGGGAATCAATAGCATCAGTCAGGACAGAGTTATAGGAATTAAGAAGCATGTCAGGGTTCAGAATCGCACATAAGGGTAGAGAACTAGAGGGAGAGAAGAAGCCAGAACCGGAAGATGGCCTGGGTATTACGGACATACACACAAGAAGGAGGGTCAAGGAGAAAAGGAGAATGTTGAGCAAGAAAAGTAATAAGATGGTGTCTGAAAGCGGGTAGGGGTGACTTTCAAAAGATGACACAGAGAGGTTTTTAGTGAGGACAAGATCCAAGAAGCGGCCATCCTTAGGGTACCGGTACTTGTCCACTGATGAAGATCAGAGGAAGGAAAACGTGAGGGGCAGGATAGCGCAGAGTTGTCAATGTGACAGTTGAAGTCTCCCAGAATTAGAACAGGACAGTCAGTAGAGAGGAAGAAGGTAAGCCAGGTCTCAAAGTCTGAGAGGAATGTAGCTGGGGGAATCATGAATGGGGGCCTGTATACGACAGCTACATGTAGCGACAGAAGGTAGGAAATTTATACAGTGTGAACCTCAAAGGATATAAACGAGAAGGCCAGTGGGGGGATAAATGACATTAAAAATGACAGGCAGGGGAAAGAAAGAGGAGACCAACACCTCCGCCACAACCCAAGGAACGAGGTGTATGGAAGAGGCGGAGACCTCCTGTAGTGACGGAGGCCTCAATAGCAGAGTCGTGTTGGGAGAGTCAGGTTTCAGTAAGGGCAAGAAGGTGAAAATTCTTAGAACAGGAAGGTTGTGAATAGCGGATTGTTAGAAAGGGACACGAACATTAAGCAAAGTACAGGAGAAGGGCAGATATGAAGAGGGTATTAGAGGAATGGATAAATGGGCTTAGATCCACGAAAAGGGGGGAGTAAATGGAGAGTAGGGCGAGGACAATAGGAAACTGAGATATTACAGGGGGACGGAGGAGAGAGAGATGAAGTGAGCTTAGGGAATAGAGTAAAAAGACAGTGAGACACAGCCATATAAAGACATAATTGTTAGGCAGGTGAAAGGATCTCAGTTGATGTTCCAAAACTGCTGGAAGTTGTTCGAAAGTTGATCTGGAATTGCAGAATCCTTATGGTGTTGCTCTCTTGTTGAACTCCTTTGTTTAATCCCTCTTTTCACTTAGCCCAAGATTAACTTTGCACATAGATTCAGTTTGCACTGCCAGTGTGCTACCAGTAGTAATGAAATGCCAGGTTGACTACCAGTATATACTGAATTGCCAGTTTGCTACCAGTATAATGGAATACTGTGCCTGTGTGATATTAATTTGGTATCTCTGTCTACACGTTATCTTGTCTATTTCTCTGTCTTCTATAATAAACTCCGTGGCTGTGTATCTGTCTTTCGGTTTGTCGGTGTGTCGTTGTTGTATCTCTGCCTATAAATAAGTACCAGTTTCCCCGTTGTATTTTAAGGTTGACTCTAAACATTATAATAACGTAACAGTGTCCCCATATTATGAAGGTTGATAAACAAACTTAATAAAAACAATACCAGTGTCCCCGTTAATTATTAAGGTGCTTTTAAACAATGTAGTAAATAAACGTACCAGTTCCTCGGTTATTATTAAGTTGATCAAACATTTATAAATAACGTTACCAGTGTCCCGTAATATTAAGGTTGATAAACAGTATCCAATAACAAACAGTGTCCCCGTTAATTATTAAGGTTTGATCAACATTATAAATAACGTACCGTTCCCCGTATATTAAGGTTGATAAAAACCTTATAAATAACGTACCGTGAATAACGTACCAGTGTCCCCATTAATTATTAAGGTTGATAAACATTATAAATAACGTACCAGTGTCCCCATTAATTATTAAGGTTGATAAACATTATAAATAACAATACCAGTGTCCCCGTTAATAATAACGTACCAGTGTCCCCATTAATTATTAAGGTTGATAAACATTAATTATTAAGGTTGATAAACATTATAAATAACGTACCAGTGTCCCCGTTAATTATTAAGGTTGATAAACATTATAAATAACGTACCAGTTTTCCCGTTTATTATTAAGGTTGATAAACATTATAAATAACGTACCAGTGTCCCCGTTAATTATTAAGGTTGATAAACATTATAAATAACGTACCAGTGTCCCTGTTAATTAATAAGGTTGATAAACATTATAAATAACGTACCAGTGTCCCCGATAATTATTATGGTCGATAAACATTATAAATAACGTACCAGTG
>JAACNH010000031.1:184292-224400 GCA_019447015.1 Hymenochirus boettgeri | reverse complement strand
ATAATTCATTGGTTATAAACATTAAGTATAGGTTGATAAACATTATAATAACTAACAGTGGTGTCCCCGTTAATTATTAAGGTTGTGATAAACATATAAATAACGTACCAGTTTCCCGTTTTATTAAGGTTTGATAAACATTATAAATAACCGTACCAGTGTCCCCGTAATTATTAGGTTGATCAAAATTATAAAGAAACACGTACCGGTCCTGTAATAAATAAGGTTATAACATTATACGACGTACCAGTTTGTCCCGATAAATTGATTATGGTCGATAAATCATTATAAATAACAAGTACCAGTGTCCCCGTTAATTATTTAACGGTGATAAAACATTATAAATAACAATACGCAGTGTCACCCTAATTATAACATTATAATATTAAAGGTCCCGTATTCTACGTTGATAAACCATTGTAACTAAATAAGCCCTTACTATAAAGGGGGTTTGGAAAAACCAGAACATACAGGGTCCCCTTTATTATAGGTTGAGTAAAACATTCCATAAATAACATTTATACCAGGTCACCCATTAATCTATAACGGTTGAAATAATTACATTATAAATAACTGTCACCAGTAGTCCACGTTATATTAAGGTTTGATAAACATTGTAAACAATATGTACCGAGTAGCCTCGTACAAATAATTATTAAGGTTGATTTAAACATGTATAACAATTAACAATACCCAGTGTCCCCAGTTAGTGAGTTGATAACATCTAGGTAATAATGCTAAGGTATCATAATATGTATAACTAAATAAAGTAACACAGTGGTCCGTATAATATTAGGTTGTGCTAAAAATTTATGAAGAATGTACCAGGTCCCCGTAATATAAGTTGATACATATAATATACCAGTGTACGTAATATAACTGTAAACATGGGAAATAAGTACCAGTGTCAGCTCATTAATGTATAAGGTGATGATAAACATTATACATAATGTACCAGTGTCACCCAGTAATTTATTTAAGGTCGGAAAGTAAAGACATTGTAAATAAAAGAGTACCAGTGTCCCCGTGTATTATTAGGTGATAAACATTAAAATAAACAATACCAGTTGTCCAGTTTAAATTATAAGGTTGATCAAACTATTATAAATAATGCTACCGGGTCCCGGTGATTACACAAGTGGTCGAGGTGATTGCCAGTGAGTACAAATTGTACTGGTGAGTATGACTCTGTGGCTTGATGGGTTGCGGATATATATGAAACTGTATGGAAAATACCAGAGTGTAAGACACATGGACACGAACATTGTGTCAATGTACCCTTTAGTATACAGAAAACTATAATGTAATATTGATGGTTTCTCAAGTATGTTTTTTTTATTCCTAGATCCTTATATTGCGAACATTTCTATATAGAAATCCCATAGAAGGAAAGTGATACATCACATTATATATACAAGTGTCTTGTCATCGTTAAATACGAAAAGAAATGAGATATATAGAGGGTTATACACAAAATAATATCACATAGAACTATTACTTGATTGGAAGGGAACTCATCCAATCAATCCCGTTACATGCCCTTAATAAATCACTTTCATACATAACAATTCCTTTTAAAACCAATCTGTAATCAATCTATACATACAACCTATAGTCCAATAGGGGGTGACTCTAGAGCCAGTTTCCACACAGGTAAGTTACGTATGCAGTAAGAGCGAATAGAGGCACAATCATAATAAATTCTAATAAATAAGGAGAAATGAATAATAAATGTTCTCCCCTAATAAAATTGCCCCCCCAATATACCATTACAACTGCACGTGTAGATTGTGCAATATGGTGTTTGTATATTGGCAAGGGTCGTAGTGCATATTCCCGGCAGAAGTTGATACTGTAGCCTCACATCTACTGGCACAAACAGGGAAACAAAAACAGGGAAATATCTCGACATAAATAAAATGTTATTGACCCACATTCTGATGACTGAGTACTGAATTGGTAAGTGAGACACACGGCTACATAAAATCAAAGTTAATGAGATGCGTATAAGAAAACAGGGAGCCAATCTAGGCTTTTACATTGCTCTACGGTTACATACCTGTACCAAGCCACATTACTGTACCTGTCTTATGATGGTGGTTGTGTTGATTTTTGATGTATCACTAGGGACGGTGGTTGTTGAGTTACACTGTAGAGAAACAAAATAGTGGCTGCAAGATGAATGTAAGACTATGTAGAACATGCTGGGAGATTAACCAGTGCACTGTGGGTAATATCATGTTTATAATTATCGCCATGAGGGGATCGTATATACACAATGGGGAGATTCTAACGCCTCATTAAAATCTCATGTTTATAATATCGCCAGAAGGGGGTCGTATATACACAATGGGGAGATTTCTAACGCATCATTCATTAAAATCTCATGTTTAAAGTAGCACAAACGCCATATTAAATAACGATTGCCGTTTGTTCGAGTGTCTTTTGCGTAGAAGTCAGGGAGAAAGGTAAACTGGAAGTAGAGGGTTACAGAAAACCAACACACACAGATCAGTATTTGATGTTTGACTCCCACCACCCTTTAGATCACAAGCTGGGGGTCATCAGAACCCTGCAACACAGAGCCAAGAACATCCCCACTAGCATAGAGGCGAAGGCTAAAGAAATGAAACATCTCAGAGGAGCCCTTAAAACTTGTGGATATCCAGACTGGGCCTTTGTCAAAAGAAGTAGAAGGAAAGAAAAGAACTCCGAGTTGACTTTATAAACCTTCTATTACAATGTAATGGGGCGTATTATTTCTTAGAATATATGTTTAAAAAAATGAATTTACTGGCTAGTCCCTTTACTAAATCCCTAACCAGCCTTTATCCCTTCACTAAATAATTAAACTATATACACAGTAACCCCCTGGCATGATGTATACATAGATTTTACAAACAGTAAATGTCTTTGTGTTACATCAATGTTTTTTATTGCAGGGTTTGACAGGGAAAGTGTTGTTTAAAGCAGAAGAAGGACGGCAAATGCATGGGGAGCAGCAATGGTATATATTCTTATAAAAATCACTCAACTACATAGTCGAGTGATTTTTATAAGGATATATTCCACTGTTGCTCCCATTATAATCCAGACCACTTATATATTATATACCTATATTGTACTGTAATGTAATACCGAATACAGATAATGTCATGTGTAGTGGATAGAAACCCCATTTAACACATTCACAGTGTAAGCTCATATCTATCTCCTTATGGGGGAAGGGAGAGGTTGGAAGGTGTAAAATTTCTGGCTGCTTATAAATGGTTTTGGTTAAGCTAGAGTTGGAAATTTCCTTTATTAATAGACAATTGGTGATAAGCTGGCTTATAAATACGTAATAGATGATGGGACATGTAAGACAATAACCTACCTGTACTCATTGTGCTGGAAGTGTATCTGGGTTCTGTTGGTTTGATAGTTGCACTGTGAGAGGACGAATGTGTTGACACTGTAGTGTCTTTAAAAGAAAAAACGGTATTAATTATTATTATTGCGATTATTATATTATTATTATTAATAATAAACATATTATTATTACTCTTATTAGTTTTATTATTATTATTACTATTATTGTTATTACTACTACTACTACCACTATTATTATAATTAGCAAAAGTATGCCCGTTGGCGCTGGTGGGAATTATGTGTGTGTATGTTTGACAATATGTGGATAATGACAAGGTTAAAAGAAACGAGAAACAGTTAATAAAGACCTCATGTGAAATCCTGGTTCTATTCATGTCACATCACCTGGAATACTTTTTTAAGGCTTACAATTGGTTTAGATAAGAGCCTAAGACAAAAGGTAAGCCGCACTTCCGGTTCTTGGTGGAAAAAACTTTATTTAGACTGGCTCATCGTAAAAACACACACAATACCCAGCATCCAACGCGTTTCTGGGAAACATCCCCTTAGTCATGGATGTTAGATAAGAGTCTATCAGATTGGTATATTCTTATAGAAATGGCCAGAGACTAATGCTGGTGTCCAGAACCACTGGCATAATACCATGTACCAGTGGTGTCGCTATGTTAAAACATTCAGGGAACTTGCCCCGGATCTTTGGCAAAGTGCTCCGAATGTTTTAAAAAACTTACCTGACAGAGGTGCCCCGAATCTCCAACTTCCCAGTAGTACTTCGCGGCAGCGCAATGATGTCACGGCATGTGCGGGCGTGATGACTTCATCACGTTGGCGCGTTGTACTAGTGGGAAGTTGGAACTGTCGCCCCTGCCCTGCTCTGTAATGTAGATTATGGGTAGGTGATAGCCACATAGCCCTATTACTTAGGCTATTACCTACCCCATGTGCAGGACAATCCACTCATTATATTAGTGGAGGCAATACTGCCAACTGCCTGCACTAATGTAATGTGTCATGGATTGCCCTGCACATGGGGTAGGTAATAGCTTACCTCAGTTTATGATGAAATTGAAAGTTTGCTGTCATTATTTGGTAGCCTATGGCTACCAGTATGTAATGAAATTCCCATGGCTACCAGTTTGTAATGAAATGCACATGCCTACCAGTATGTAATGAAATGGCTACCAGTATGTAATGAAATTTCTATGGCTACCAGTTTGTAATGAAATGCCCATGGCTACCAGTATGTAATGAAATGGTTACCAGTATGTAATGAAATTCCCATGGCTACCAGTTTGTAATGAAATGCCCATGGCTACCAGTATGTAATGAAATGGCTACCAGTATGTAATGAAATTCCCATGGCTACCAGTTTGTAATGAAATGCCAATGACTACCAGTATTAATGACTGCCTGTGGCTGCCTGTATTTTAATGAATGGCCATGGTACCAGTATGTGATGAAATTTCCATGGCTACCAGTATGTGATGAAATGGCTACCAGTATGTAATGAAATTCCCATGGCTACCAGTTTGTAATGAAATACCAATGGCTACCAGTATATTATGAAATGCCCGTGGCTGCCTGTATTTAATGAAATGGCCATAGCTACCAGTATGTGATGAAATTTCCATGGCTACCAGTATGTGATGACATTTCCATGGCTACCAGTATGTGATTAATTTCCCATGGCTACCAGTATATAATGAAATGCCAACATGACTACCAATATAATGATACATGACCCGTGGCTGCCTGTATTTAATGAAATGGCCATGGCTACCGTATGTGATGAAATATTCCATGGCTACCAGTATGTGATGAAATGGCTACCAGTATGTAATGAAATTCCCATGGCTACCAGTTTGTAATGAAATACCATGGCTACCGTATATTTGAAATGCCCGTGGCTGCCTGTATTTAATGAAATGGCCATAGCTACCACATATAGTGGATGAAATTTCCATGGCTACCGAGTGATGTACATTTCCATGGCTACCAGTATGTGATTAATTTCCCATGGCTACCAGATATATACATGAAATTCCATTTTGCTGCCAGGTTTACTAAAATTCCCATGACTTCCAGTATGTGATGAAATTTCTATGGTTACTAGTACATGATGAAATTGACAATTTGCTGCCAGTGTGTAATGAAAAGCCCATGGCTATCAGTATGTAACGAAATTCCCATGGCTACCAGTTTGCTACCAGTATGTATGTATATGTATGTATATGTTTATTTATATAGCGCCACTAGGGGACGCAGCGCTGTACAATATAGAATACAAAAAGTCATACAAGGGGGACAGTAAATAAATACATAAATATATGAATAAGTATGAGCATCACTAAATATACAAGTGCTTAAAACATGTAACATAAGGAAAGAGGTCCCTGCCCGGTAGAGCTTACACTCTACTTAGGTGGGTAACATACAGATACATAGGAAAGGGTGGAAGTGCTAAGATAATAACTGGTGCAGTATGAACAGTCCTGTGCTATGCTGTGCTCAGAGAAATAGGATGAGAGGTTAGATTTAAACTTGTTTATTGAGGTTTCTTGACATAGAGAGAGGGGAATAGAATTCCAGAGGAGCCAAAAGAGAAAAAGGTTTAAGGCGAGAGGAGGCAGTGTGGGTGGGAGGTCTATATAAGAGATGGTTCTGTGATGAGCAGGGTACGGGCAGGGACATATAGTAACCAAGAGAGAAATATAAGAAGGAGCAGCAGAGCGAAGGGATTTAAATGTTAAGAGAAGGATTTTGTAGATATGTGTTGTTGTTTAATGGGGAGCCACGTTAGATTGCGGCAGAGAGAGAATTTAATATCCCTTTATTAGAGAGCGAGACAATGCGTGCGGCAGAGTTATTATGGACTGAAGAGGAGAAAGATGGGAAGCAGGAAGACCGAAGCAGAAGGTTACAATAATCCAGACGTGACAGGATGAAGCATGGATAAGCATAGCAGAAGTTGAAGAGAAAGGAATCTACGGATCTTCGCAATTACAGACGACAGGTTTAGCAACATAGTTATGTGATTGGAAAAGGAGAGAGAGGAGTCAATAATAACCCCTAGCGACGTGCCGACTGAATAGGGTAAATGGGGGTGTTGTCCACAGAAATGGCAAAAGTGGGATAGGACCAGGTTAGGTGGGGAATGATTAGTTCGGTTTTAATCAGGTTTAGTTTGAGGCATCGTTGGCTATCTATCAGGAGAAGTCAGAGATGCTGTGATTGGGTGTCAGGACCAAGTGTGGGGGTGGAAAAAATATATTGGTGTATCATCGGCGTACAGATGGTAGTTAAAACCAAATGATCTGATGACTTCTCCCAGGCAAATGGTAAAGAGGGAAACAGCAGGGATCCAAGAACAGAGCCCTGCGAACCCAACTTAAGAGGAACCGGAGAGGATGTTTTATATTATATGACACAGAGTAGGTTCTGTTCGAGAGGTCGGATCGTAACCAGGATGCCGCTTCATTCCAGATGCCCAAGGAGTGAAGAATTTGCATAGGAGGGAAGATCAACTGTGTCAAAGCAGAGGAGAGGTCGAGAAGGATGAGAATAGAAATGACCTTTGGCTATGGCACTGAAGGTCATTCACAACTTGATTGCAGGGGTCCACAAGTTCTGAAAATATAGATAATTAGTGATACGGGGAAAGACGAGACGTTCCAGTAGCTTGGAGGCTATCGGTAGGAGGGAGACCGGGTGGTAGTTAGCAAGGCAATTAGGGTCAAGGGAGGCTTTTTTGATTATGGGTTTTTACTTGGGCGTGTTTAAGGAGAAGGAAAATACCAGATGACAAGGCATTAATTATGTGGGTTAGTATGGGGTGACTGCCTGATTACAATGCTTCAGTAGGAAAAAGGCAAGGGATCGAGGGGCATGTAGTGAGCGGACATACCGAAGCAGAGCAAAGACTTCTGACTGGTTCATGGGACTAAAAGATTCAAGAGCAGTAGAAGGGGGTGTGGGTAAAAGAATCTGAAAGCTATGCTGGGGTTAGGAATCTGCATACGGATGGCCTATTTATTTATTTATTATTTTATTATTTTTATTATATTTATTATTTTTTATTTTATTGTTTTATTATTATTTTATTATATATTTTATTTATTTATATTATTTTTTATTTCTAAGTAGTCAGCAAAGTCTTGGGGGGGAGTGTGGAGAGAGAGGAGAAGTCAGTGGGTGAGGGACAGAGAAGGGAGATAAAGATGGAGAACAGGCGGCGATGGTTTGATTTGTTATTATCTATAAGCTGTAATGGAGAACGTCAGCCTGGGAACCAGACTTTCTCCACATCCGCTCAGCAGCACTGGTGCACCTCGTATAAACGGGTTGTGAGACTGAGCCAGGGATAGGATTCGAGAGACGGCGATTGCGGGTTGCAAGGGGGAAAGGGAATCTAAGCATCAGTCAGGACAGAGTTATAGGAATTAAAGCATGTCAGGTCAGAATCGCACATAAGGGTAGAGAGACTAGAGGAGAAAGAAGAAAGCCAGAACCGGAAGATGGCCTGGGTATACGGACATACACACAAGAAGGAGGTCAAGGAGAACAGAGAGAATGTTAGCAAGAAAAGTAATAAGATGTGTCTGAAAGCGGGTAGGGTGACTTTCAAAAATTGACACAGAGAGGTTTTTGTGAGGACAAGATCCAAGAAGCGGCCATCCTTATGGGTACCGTACTTGTCCACTGATGAAGATCAAGGAAGGAAACGTGAGGGGCAGGATAGAGCAGAGTTGTCAATGTGACAGTTGAGTCTCCCAGAATTAAACAGGACAGTCAGTATAGAAGGAAGAAGGTAAGCCAGGTCTCAAAGTCTGAGAGGAATGTAGCTGGGGGAATCATGAATGGGGGCCTGTATACGACAGCTACATGTAGCGACAGAAGGTAGGAAATTTATACAGTGTGAACCTCAAAGGATATAAACGAGAAGGCCAGTGGGGGGATAATGACATTAAAATGACAGGCAGGGGAAAGAAGGAGACCAACACCTCCGCCACAACCCAAGGAACGAGGTGTATGGAAGAGGCGGAGACCTCCTGTAGTGACGGAGGCCTCAATAGCAGAGTCGTGTTGGGAGAGTCAGGTTTCAGTAAGGGCAAGAAGGTGAAAATTCTTAGAACAGGAAAGGTTGTGAATAGCGGATTTGTTAGAAAGGGACCGAACATTAAGCAAAGTACAGGAGAAGGGCAGATATGAAGAGGGTATTAGAGGAATGGATAAATGGGCTTAGATCCACGAAAAGGGGGGAGTAAATGGAGAGTAGGGCGAGGACAATAGGAAACTGAGATATTACAGGGGGACGGAGGAGAGAGAGATGAAGTGAGCTTAGGGAATAGAGTAAAAATGACAGTGAGACACAGCCATAATAAAGACATAATCTGTTAGGCAGGTGAAAGGATCTCAGTTGATGTTCCAAACTGCTGGAAGTTGTTCGAAGTTGATCTGGAATTGCAGAATCCTATGGTGTTGCTCTCTTTGTTGAACTCCTTTGTTTAACTCCTCTTTTCACTTAGCCCAAGATTAACTTTGCACATAGATTCAGTTTGCACTGCCAGTGTGCTACCAGTATGTAATGAAAATGCCAGGTTGCTACCAGTATATACTGAAATTGCCAGTTTGCTACCAGTATAATGGAATACTGTGCCTGTGTGATATTAATTTGTGTATCTCTGTCTACACGTTATCTCTGTCTATTTCTCTGTCTTTCTATTAATAAACTCCTGGCTGTGTATCTGTCTTTCGGTTTGTCTATGTTTGTCTGTCTGTTTGTCTCTCTGCCTATCTCTATTAAGTACCTAGAGGGCGTGGCATAATTGGGTCAGGGAAGGGGGCATTTCCTATAAGATGTCGACAAGCTACACGTGGCACATAAAGTGCCCGAAGTTGCCCCTGATCTTCTCAGACTCTAAAAAAGCCCCTGACATGTAATACATGCCTAATGATATAGAGATACCCACCCGACTTGCAGACATGACTTGTTTCAATCATTTTGGGATTTTGTTTCATATTGAAAACCCAGGGTTGATGCTTTTTTGCCAAAACACCACATTGAAGCAATATTATAGGTAGGATAGGGCACTAGATATACAGTATGGTAATGCTCTTAGCAGAGGAGGGGCAAAAAAAATAAAAAAATAAAAACAAAAGGAAAAGAAAGGACTGAACTGTAACATTCTATACAATGCTATTAAAATCCTTTTTTTTATCTCTATATATGAAAATTAATTAAAACATATATTCAGCCTATAAAGTATAGCACATAAAAAGGCTTATCACTTTAACTTCATCACATCATTATTTAGTTAATATCTAGTCAGTATCTAATGTTCTAGTGAACAGTCAATATGGTACTTTTCATAAGTTATAGTCACAGTCCTTTGTAGAATGGGGTCCCTACTGACACAGCATCCGTTACGGAGGCACGCTAATTAAAAGATGGCAAGGATCACTGGGACGCGTTTCGCTCTGTCCATGTTTCTCTCTAGAGCTTCCTGTGTTGCCTTGCTTCTATTAAGACTCTAAATGTGAAGACATACATGACACGGAAATCTAATTACACGTGACATTGCGGTGTCGCAATCTCGCAATATTTACACCATATGTATTCTATTGTGTATTATGCAGGAAGATATTTGAATCCAGGGTTTTGACTTTTCTTGATATATTTATTGCAACATTGTATAGAGTGTTATAGTTCAGTCCAAACATCACAGTGAAATACAACTGCTGTGCAGAGCTTGAATCTATTTTTGCAGTATTACACAAATGAAGAAAATGTCTATTTGATCTTCCTATGATAGAAAGTTAAAATCTTTTAATTGTAGACATTGTAGATGTCACCAGGGAGTCTGTTAGAGAGGGGTCACTATTGGTAAATCTGAGGCCCTATAAAGAACCCAGACCGTCCTGCCATGTTTAAATCTTGTTAGATTCCATCAGTTCACGACACAGGTTCATAGCCTTTATGGGATAGGACTTGGGAGCACAAGATACCAGTCATCTGTATAACTTAAGGTGAGGGCTTAATGAGGGCTTAACAGAGCATACAATGAAATAGATCCTTCTTACAACAAAAGGAACGTCACAGCCTCATCCTATTAATATAGCATTGATTATTTAATAAAGGATTAAAAAACTCACTCTCAGGATTCTCAGAGAAATGGGCAGAGACATGCAAAGTTTTTCCTTAACGTCAACTTCCTGTCTAGCAAACAGCAGCTGGACTCTCTCCTATACAGGAAGTCTTCATTTTGCCTATGGGGATGGGAGGGGCTGGGAGTGAATCTACATTGTGTCTGATACATACATTTAGAAATGTTTTGATTGGCTAAGACTGTCACATGTTTTACAAACAGCATGTAATTGGGTGTAATACAGGAACTTCCTTTCACTTCAGTTTTAAACACATGTAGAGGTTTTAGCAGTGACAGAGGTGTGGCTAAACCTTCCATTTTAATATCATAAAATAGGGATACCAACAATGTATATTTCTAAACTTTATATATTTTGTCATGTACCTAATATAAGTGAGTACTATACTCTATATGCATATATTTATAGTCATTTATATAATTGTGATAAATGCCACACATACTGTACATATACACCTTTCCTATATGTAATGTTATATATCCCCATCACATTGGCAGCTCCTAAAAACTTAATGCAATCTCCATAAAAATGTAAATATTGTTATACAATAGGAGGGATTGTTGTTATTATTGTTACTATTATTATTATTATTTATTAAATCCTGCTTTGATAATATATTATTACTATTATTATCACTATTATATTATTATTATTATTATTATCATCATCACTATTACTATTATTATTATCACTATTACTATTATTACTATTATTATTATCATCACTATTATTATTATTATCACGTTTATTATTATTATTATTATTATCACTTTTATTATTATTACTATTATTATTACTATTATTATTATTATCATCATCATCATCATCATCATCATTATTATCATCACTATTACTGTGCTTGTGAAGGTTCTCATTCATCCAGGTCATGGTTAGGGATGGCCGGTTCGTGAATCCGAACCCGGATCCGCCGCGGATTTATCCCATTGGCGAATGGCGGATTTTTCCGGATTTTCCGCCTTCCGAACTTCCGAACCGCGGATTTCTCGTATTTTCGAAAATTTTCGAAATTACGAAGATTTTCGAAAATACAAGAGAAAATACACATTTTAGAAAATTTTCGAAAATACGAAGATCTCTCGTATTTTCAAAAATACGGAAATAGTTATTTTCGAAAATACGACGATTTCTCGTATTTTCGAAAATGCGGGAAATATCTTATTTTCTAAAATTTTCGAAATTACGAGGATTTCCTGTATTTTCGGAATTTTTTTTCTTTTTAATGGGTCCGCTCGCGGATTTTCGAATGTGATATGCTAATTGGGATTTTCCAGGGTACATAATTGCCACAGATTCTTGTACAAGTCATTCTGAATTGAGAAAGCCAGTCGGATGACTAGCGAAACGTCTTCAAGGACTAAACTTCAAGTCCAGTTGATGTAATTGAATACAACAGATATCACTATTACTATTACTATTATTATTATTTTTATCACTATTATTATTACTATTATTATTATATCATTATTTAGTCATTTATTATATGATACTTATAATCATTATTAATATTATCACTCACTATAATCCTATTAATTATTTTTTTATCACTATTACTAGTGTTATTATTATTATATTATTTATTATTATATTATCAATCATATTATATTTTATTATTAATATATTATTATTATTATTATCATTTATCATCACTATTACTATTATTATTATATTATCATATTATATTATATTATCACCTATTATATATTATTCTATATATATTATCATTCCATTATTATCATCACTATTATTATTATTATTATTTATTATTATTATCCTTATATTATTATCTACTCACTATATTATTATTATTATTATCATCACGTATTACTATTATTATTTTTATCACTATTATTATTATTAGTATTATTATTACTATTATCATCACTATTGCTATTATTATTTTTATCACTACTACTACTACTACTACTACTACTACTACTACTACTACTACTACTATCATCACTATTACTTTTACTATTATTATCATCATCCTCATCACTATTACTAGTATTATTATTTTTAGCACTATTACTATTATTGTTGTTGTTATTATTATTATTATTATTATTATTATTAGCATCATCACTATTATTATTATTATTCATTATTATTATTAATTATTATTATTAACATCACTATATTTATTTATTAGTATTATTATTTATTATTATTATTATTATTATTATCACTATTACTATTATTATTATTATTATTATTATTATTATTATCACTATTATTATTATTATTATTATTATTATTATCATCATCACTATTATTATTATTATCTACTATCTATTATTACATCCTCCTATTATTTTATATTCACTATCACTATTATTATTAACTCTCACTAGATTACTATGTTTTCATCAATCACTATTTACTATTATTATCACTCATTCTATTATTATGTATTATCACTATTACATTATTACATATAATTATTAATTATTATATTATATTATATATCATCACTATTATTATTATTATTATTATTATTATTATCATCATCACTATTACTATTATACTATTTTTTATAACTATTACTACTGCTATTATAATTATAGTGATATAACACGCATGACAATAACTTACCTGTACTCCCTGTGCTGGTGGAGAGCCCATTGTGTTGACACTGTGGCAGCTTTAAAAGCAAAAAAAAATCAACAAAAAACTGTATTAATTATTATTATCATCATTGTTATTATCACTATTATTATTGTTACTGTGATTATTATTATATCATAATCATTATCACTATTTTTATTATTATTATCATTATTATTATTTTATTATTATTATTATCATCATCATCATCACTATTACTACTATTATTATTATTATTATAGTGATATAACACGCATGACAATAACCTACCTGTACTCCCTGTGCTGGTGGAAGCCCATTGTGTTGACACTGTAGCAACTTTAAAAACAAACAAAAAAAACCAAACTATTAATTATTATTATGATCATCATTATTATTATCCGTTTATTATTCACATTTATGTTACTGTGATGACCACGGAAAGACCCTCCTGTACCCCTGTGCTGGTGGAAGCCCATCGTGCTGACACTGTAGTAGCTTTAAAAGCTTTAAAATGCTTTTTACTCCCAATGAGTCCTTCTTGTTATGTAAACAGGGATTATTATTGCCTGTAAAAGGGAGATCTGGCTGCAGTGATAAGGCAGGACTTCGGTCTCTCCTAACTCCCCCCCTTCCTCTCCTTATGTATAATAGCAGTGTCTCCATGGATACACTTCCTCTCTACAGACTTACATCGGAGGGTTTTTTTTGTTTAAAAAGTTTAGGGAGACGTGCAGGAGGATTAATGCGCATGAGCAGTTTGGTTCACAGCCGGATTATATGAACGGGGGAATGACCAGGGAGGGGGGAGCCCTGCAGTTAAAACCAGCCTGTGTGCAAACACAGAGCCACAGAGGAAGGTAAGAATAAGGCAGAATACACTAACCTTTTATTATGTCTGGAATTGAGCAATGTATACATTTTACCATAGATCCCCTTTAAAGACTCTGTGAGAAACAAGACTCTATAAAACCAAAATCAAACTTTCCAAGAGTGATGCGTGAAGGTGATAACATTGCATTGTTGGAATGTTTCTCATTATCAGGGGCTGGGAGACTTATAATGGGTTGGGGGAAGCTAAACCGAGCAAAGTTTAGATATTAAACGACAACCTAGACCTTACACAGGGACAAAGGCCCAAGACATAAACAGACTGTACTTTAATTCAATTAATAACCTTTGACCTGAATGGGTCTAACCTTGCAGAGCGTGTGATGGTCTAATGAGAAATGAAGTAATGTGTCATTTGTTCTGTCATAGGGAGGAATAATCCAAACTGTAATCACTGTCAACAAATCTTCAACAAAGAACTGAGCAAAGAGTTGAAATACTTGTGTACAGATGTATCTCTTTAAAAAAAATATGCCCACCCAGTCTATCCATATCTATCTATCTATCTATCTATCTATCTATCTATCTATCTCTATCTCTCTATCATCTATCTATCTATCTACCTACTATCTAATCTGTCTATCCTATCATATCTCTATCTATCATATCTATCATCTATCTATCTATCATCTATCTATCTATCTATCGATCTATCTATCCTATCTATCTATCTATCTATCTACTATCCTATCTATCTATCTATCTATCACTATCTATCTATCTATCTATCTCTATCATCTATCTATCTGATCTATCTATCTATCTATCTATCTATCTATCTATCTATCTATCTATCTATCTATCTATCTACCTACTATCTCTATCAGTCTATCTATCTATCTATCTCTCTATCTCTCTACATCTATCTACTTCTATCTATCTATCTATCTCTCTACTCTATCCTATCTATCTATCATTTATCTATCTATCTATCTATCATCTATCTACTTTCTATCTATCTATCACCTACTATGCTATCTATCTATCCTATCTACCTATCTATCTATCTATCTATCTATCTATCTATCTATCTCTATCTATCTATCTATTATCTATCTATCTATCTATCTATCTACTACTCTACTAATCTATCTATCTATCTCTATCTCTACTATCTACTACCTTTCTACTATCTATCTATCTATCTATCTATCTATCTATCTATCTATCTATCTATCTATCTATCTATCTATCTATCTATCTATCTATCTATCTACTATCTACTATCTATCTATCTCCCTTATTCTATCTATATCATTCTATCTATCTATCTATCTATCTATCTATCTATTATCTATCTATCTATCTATCTATCTATCTACCTATCATCTATCTATCTATCTATCTATCTATCTATCTATCTATCTACTCTTCTTATCTATCTATCTAATCTATCTATCTATTCTATCTATTCTCTCTATCTATCTATCTATCAGTCTATCATCACCACATGTATCTATCCATCTATCATCTATCTTCATCTTTCTCACACCACATGTATCCATCTATCATCTATCTATTATCTATCTATCTATCTATCTTCATCTATCGCTATCTCTCTCTATATCTATCTTTCTCTCTAACTATCTATCTATCTATCGCTTTATCTATCTATCATCTATCTATCTGTCTGTCTATCTATCTATCTATCTATCTATCATCTATTCTATCAGCATCTGTCTCGTCTTCTTCTATCTATCTATCTATCTGATCTATCATCTTCTATCTACTATCTATCTATCTATCTATACTATCTATCTATCTATCATCGCTTTCTATATCTATCTCTATCTATCTGTCTTTATCTACCTATCTATCTTATCTATCTATCTTTCTTCTCATCATCTATCATATCTATCTATCTATCTTTATTCGTCTTATCTATCTATCATCTCTCTATCTGTCTGTCTGTCTGTCTATCTAATATATCTATCTATCTAACTACTATCTTCTTCTCTATCTATCTATCTATCTATCTATCTATCTATCCCTATTCTATCTATCTATCTATCTATCGTATCTACATCTTCATCTATCACTTCTATCTATCATCTATTATCTATCTATCATCTATCTAATCTATCTATCTATCATCTATCTTCACTACTTCTCTATCTACATCTACTATCTATCTATCATCTATCTATATATCTTCTATCCTATCTATCTATTATCTATCTTATATCTATCTATCTATCTATCTATCTATCATCTATCTATCTATCTATCTCTATCTATCTCACCTACTATCTATCTATCTATCTATCTACCTCATCTATCTACTATCTATCTATCATCAATTATCTATCTATCTACTATTATCTATCTATCTATCTCTCTTATCATCATCTATCTATCTATCTATCTATTATCTATCTACCCTATCGATCTATCTATCCTATCTACCTATCTACTATTATCTACACTATCTATCTATCTACTAATCTATCTATCACCCATGTATCTATCTCATCTATTGACTCATCTATCTGTCTCTCTCTATCACCACATGTTATCTTCTATCTATCTATCTATCTATCTATCTATCTCTCTATCCTGCACATATATCTATCTATCTATCACTATCTATCTTCTTCTCTATCTATCTATCTATCGCTTATCTCTCTATCATCTATCTATCTGTCTGTCTGTCTATATCTATCCTGTATCTACTATCTCTATCTATCCTGTGTCTGTCCTGTCTATCTATCTAATCTTCTATCTATCGCTTTATCTATCTATCATCTATCTATCTGTCCTGTCTGTCTATCTATCTACTATCTATCTTCACACAATTATCTCCTATCTTTCCTATCTATCTATCTATCTATCTATCTATCTATCTCATCCTTCTCATCTATCTATCCTGCTAATTCTATACTGTCTGTCTGTCTGTCTATCTATCCTATCTATCTATCTATCTATCATATATATCTAATCGTCTATCTATCTATCTATCTATTCTATCTATCTATCTATCTATCTTTATCTATCTATCTATCTATCTATCTTCTATCTACTCTATCTCTATCATTCGCTATCTATCTATTATCTATCTATCTTTATCTATCTATCTACTCTATCTATCTGATCTATCTATCTATCTATCTATCTATCTCTATCTATCTTTCTATCTATCTTTCTATCTATCTTTCTATCTATGCTATCTTTCTTTTCTTATCTATCTATCTATCTACTTCTTTCTATCTATTCTATCTATCTATCTATCTATCTATCTATCTATCATCTATCTATCTATCTATCTATTCTATCTTTCTACCTATCTTTCTATCTATCTATCTATCACCACATGTATCTTATCTCTCTATCTATCTATCTATCGCTTTATCTATCTATCATCTATCTATCTGTCCGTCCATCCGTCCATCTGTCTGTCTGCCTGCCTGCCTGTTGAAATACTTGTGTACAGAGTATGATCTCTTTTAAAAAAAATATGCCCCACCCCTCTATCCATATCTATCTATCTATCTATCTACCTATCATCTATCTACTATCTATCTACTATCTATCATCTATTTATCATCTTAAATCTATCTATCTATCACCTACTATCATCATCTACGTCTATCTATCTATCTATCTATCTATCTATCCCTATCTTTCATCTATCATCTATTCATCTATCGTCTAAATCATCTATCTATCTATCTATCTGTCTATCTATCTATCTCATCTATCCTATATCTATCTACCTCTATCTATCTCTCTATCTGCATATCTATCTACTATTATCTATCTATCTAATCTATCCTATCTATCTATTATCTATTACTAGCTATCTATCTATCTATCTTATCTATCATATCTATCTATCTTCATCTTCTAATCTATTTCTATCTATCTACCTACTATCTATCTATCTATCATCTATCTAATCTATCTATTCTATCTATTCTACTCCTATCTATCTATCTATCCTATCTATCTATCTAATCTTATCTATCTATCTATCTATCTATCTCTGTCTATCTATCTATCTATCTATCTCTCTACACTACGCTTACTTATTCTATCTATCTATCTATCTATCTTCATCATCTATCTCATCACACATCTATCTATCCATCTATCTCATCTATCTATCTTTCTCTCTATCCACATGTCTGCCTATCTATCATCTAATCTATCTATTTATCTTCTATCTGTCAGCACAGATATCACTAGCTATCTATCTATCTCTTTCTTCTAACTATCATCTATCTATCGCCCTTATCTATCTATCAGTCTACTATCTGTCTCTGTCTATCTATCTATCTATCTTCTATCTATCTATCATATCTATCATCTATCTATCTATCTTCAGCTATCTTCTATCTATCTAATCTATCTATCATTATCTATCTATCTGTCTAGCTAGCTCTACTATTCAAATCTATCTATCTATCCTTTCATCCCATCTGTTCTATCTATCTATCTGTCTAGCTATCCTATCTTATCTATCTACTTCTATCTATCTATCTATCTCTATCTATCTATCTATCTATCTATCTTCTATCTATCTATCTATCTATCATCTATCTATCTTCTGCTATCTATCTATCTCTATATCTATCTATCTATCTATCCTACTATCTTCTATCGTGTCATCTATCTATCACCTACATCTACTCATCTATCATCATCCTGACTTTATCTATCATATCATCTATTCTATCGGTCATCCTATCTATCTATCATCTATCTATCTCTGCTCCCTGATTGAAATCTTTAACAATGTATCTCTTTAAAAAAAATATCCACCCATCCTTCTATCATACAATCTATCTATCTAATCTATCTACTATCTATCTATCATCTATCTACTATCTATCTATCTATCTATCATCTCTATCTCTCATCTATCTATATTCTATCTATCTATCTATCTAATTCCTATCACCTTCTACTATCTATATCTATCTATCATACTATCTATCTATCTATCTATCTATCATCTACTATCTATCTATCTATCTATCATATCTATCTATCATCTATCTTATCTATCTTCTTCTATCTATCTATCTATCTATCTATCATTATCTCTTATCTTCTTATCTATCTATCTCTACCTACTATCTATCTATCGTCATCTATCTATCTATGCTTATCTCTATCTATCTATCTATCTATCTAGCTATCTCTATCTATCTATCCTATTATCCTCTCAAATCTATCATATCTATCTTCCTCTATCATCATCTATCTACCCTATTCATCTAGCTTATCTAGCTACACTATCTACTATCTATCTATCTATACCTCATTATCTATCTATCTATCTATCTCTGTCTATGTCTATCTATCTATCTATCTACATCTACCTACCTATCTATCTATCTATCTATCTATCTATCATCTATCTATCCCACATGTATCTATCCTCTATCATCTATCTATCTATCTTTCTCTCTATCACCACATTATCTATCTATCATCTTCTATCTATCTATCTATCATCTTCCTATCTGTCAGCACATATATCTAGCTATCTATCTATCTATCTTTCTATCTAACTATCATCTTATCTATCGCTTTATCTATCTATCATCGTCTACTATCTCTCTATCTATCTATCTATCTATCTATCTATCATCTATCTATCTATCTATCTATCTTCATGTCTGTCTTCTGTCTTCTTCTCTCTATCCTATCTATTTATCTAATTCTATCTATCTATCTATCTACTATCGTTCATCGCTATCTATCTATCTATCTATCTATCTATCTATCTATCACCACATGTATCTATCTATCTTTCTATCTATCTATCTATCAATCTATCATCTATCTTCTATCTATCGCTTTATACTTCATCTATCATCTATCTTCTGTTCTGTCTGTCTGTCGTCTTCTATCTATTCTATCTATTTCTATCTATCAACTATCTTCTGTCTGTCTGTCTGTCTGTCTACTATCTATCTATCTATTATCTATCTATCATCACCACATTCTACTCATCTAGTCTATCTATCTTCCGCTATCTATCTATCTATCTCTATCTATCTATCTATCTATCTATCTATCTACCATCTATCTATCTACTACCTACTCTATCTATCTATCTATCTATCTATCATCTATCATCTATCTATCATCATCTATCTATCTATCTATCTATTATCTATCATTATCTATCTATCATCTATCTATCTATCTAATCATCTATCTATCGATCTTCATCTACTATCTATCTATCTATCTATCTACCTATATCTATCTATCATCTATCTATCGTCACTATCTATCATCTACCTTATTATCTATCTATCTATCTCTGTCTATCTATCATCTATCTCTCTATCTTCTATCTATCGATCTACTCTATCTATCTATCTATCTATCTATCTACCTATCTATCTATCTATCTATCACCACATGTATCTGATCTATCTATCATCTATCTATCACCACATGTATCTATCCATCTATCATCTATCTATCTAGTCTTTCTCTCTATCACCCACATGTATCTATCTCATCTATCACTAGTCTATCTATCTATCTATCTATCTATCTATCTATCTATCTATCTTTCTATCTATCAGCACATATATCTAGCTATCTATCTATCTATCTTTCTATCTATCTATCTATCTATCTATCTATCTATCTATCTATCGCTTTATCTATCTATCATCTATCTATCTGATCTGTCTATCTATCTATCTACTATCATATTCTCTCTCTCATCTATCTATCTGTCATTCTTCTGTCTATCTACTATCTATCTATCTATCGACTCTTATCTATCTATCATTCTATCTTCTTCTGTCTATCTATCTATTATTCTATCTATCTATCTATCTATCTATCTATCATACCAATTTATCTATCTATCACTTATCTATCTATCTATCTATCTATCATCTATACTTCTATCTATCTATCTCTCTATCTCTATCTATCTGTCGTGTCTTCTCATCTATCTATCTATTCATATATCTATCTTCTCTATTCTTATCTATCTATCATCCCTCTATTGTATCTAGTCTATCTTCTATCTATATCTATCTTCCTCTATCTTCTATCCATTCTATCTATCTACGATATCTATCTTATCTTTATCTATCATCTATCTATCTATCTATCTATCTATCTATCTATTCTATCTATCTCTATCTATCTATCTACTATCTATCTATACCTACTATCTATCTATCTATCTATCTACCTATCTATCTATCTGCTATCATCTATCATCTATCTATCTATCTATCTTTATCTATCTATCTATTACTACTATCTATCTACTAATCTATCTATCTATCTATCTATCTATCTATCTATCTACTATCTATCTATCTATCTATCTATCTATCTATCTTATCTATCTTCTCATTTTATCTCTATCTTCTCTATCCCCATGCTATCTATCTATCTCTATCTATATCTATCTATCTCTCTACTACTCTATCTTATCTATCTATCTAATCTTATCTAGCATCATATCTGTCTTAGCTATCTATCTATCATCTCTTCTCTATCTATCTATCTAATCTATCTATACTATCTATCTATCTCATCTATCGCTTTATCTTATCTATCATCTGATCTATCTGTCTGTCTATCTATCTATCATCTATCTATCTATCGTATCTAATCTATCTGATATCTATCTATCTATCTATCTATCTCGATCTATATCTATCTTCTCTCTATCTATCTATCTATCTATCATATCTATCTATCTATCTATCTTATCATCTATCAATCTGTATTCTAGCTCTATCTATCTATCTCTCTATTCTCTACTATCTATTCTTCTATCTTCTACTTATCTATCTATCTATCTTCACTATTATCTACTTGTCAGCCTAGCATCATCTATCCTATCTATCTATCATCTTCTACTATCTATCTATCTATCTTCTATCACGTATCTATCTATCTAATCTATCCTATTATCTTCTATCTTCTATCTATCACTCTGTCTAATATCTTCTACTACTACTCTATCTATCTATCTATCGTTCGGGATCTATCTATCAAATATTTTCATTCCATCTATCTACTATCTTCTCATCAATTATCCGTATCATCATCTATCTATCTATCTAATACATGCATTATCTATACTATCACTTATCTTGCACATATATCTAGCTTCTTCTATCTAATCGAATCGTTTCTTACTAGCTATCTATACTATCTATGCGCTATCTATCTATCTCTTTATCTACTTCTAATCTGTCTTCTATATCTTCATGTCTATCCGTACTTCTGAGGGGGTCTTCTATCTATCTCTATCGTATCCATATCCATCTATCTATCTTGTCTGTCTGTCGCGTGTCTATCTATCTATCTATTAATCATATCTATCTATGCTACTCATCGTCTTTAATCTATCTATCATCTATCTATCTTGCCTTCTGTCTGTCTACTGATCTATCACCACTGTGATCTATCTATTATCGTTCTAATCGTATCTATCTATCTATCATCTATCTATCTATCTATCTATCTATCGCTTTATTATCTATCATCTATCTATGCTGCTGTCTGTCTGTCTACTATCTACTAGCTATCTATCATAATCTATCTGTCTGTCTATGCTATCTCTATCTATCTCTCACCACATGTATCTAGTCTATCTTTCTATCTATCTATCTATCTATCTATCTATCTTTCTATCTATCTATCTATCTATCTATCTATCTATCTATCTATCTATCATCTATCTATCTATCTATCTATCTATCTATCTATCTATCTATCTATCTATCTATCTATCTATCTTTCTACCTATCTTTCTATCTATCTATCTATCACCACATGTATCTATCTATCTATCTATCTATCTATCTATCTATCTATCTATCTATCGCTTTATCTATCTATCATCTATCTATCTGTCCCTCCATCTGTCTGTCTGCCTGCCTGCCTGTCTGTCTATCTATCTATCTATCTATCTATCTATCTTTCTATCTATCTATATATCTATCTATCTATCCAACCATCCATCTATTCACTGTCAAGAGGTTAATATGCAGTTCTGTATATGATATTTAACTGACCTTTTCTTCTATTTCGTATCTTGGAAAGACTCGTACAAGACTGCAAAACAGACCATAATTTCAAAGGTAAAGGGTTTAAATAAATAATAAAATAATAATAATAATAACATCAATATGACCCATTATAAACCTGTCTGGTAAAACCTTAAACCATCTAATGATCTTTTGCACTTCAAATTCTTATAAAATAGATAATTTGCTCCATCTTTTACAACATTCATTCATTCATCATTCTACAGAATCCCCTATTCTCCATTACACTGTGTAGTCGGAAAGTGGATCTTACAATGAGGGGATAATGCAATGAATTCCTTCTTCTTCTACCCAATACATAGTCCAGTAGAAGATGGATCAGTTGGGGTGGTGAAGGTCCATGTTTGTACATATAGCAATAAAGGTAGTGACCACTAGTTAGGACTGAATGAATCTTCTATGGAATTTAATGCCCATACTTGTGTTTTATTACTTCTTGACCCCATTGAATTAAGTTGAAAGGGAGCACACCGTGTAAGGATTTAGTGTTCTCTAGAGTAAAATATCACAGGCTACGTCAATCAGTGAGACCTGTTTACTGCAGAGGGTGATTATTGGGACAATGATGACTTATTATTAGGGTCAATTTGATTTTGTTTCATTGTTTTTTGCTTTTCCAGAAACAAAGGATCTTTTTGTGAAATCCTTACGAAATAAATGGTTTCTTATCCCAACTGATCCTTATATATTCATTCATATACTCAATTTTCCATCAACAATATCCAGGGTATCCTTAGGTTTTAGCAAGAGAAACCCGACTGTACATCCAACGCTGCATATGGGGCTATAAAAGAATGTTAATTAGCAACTACAAATACATCAGTAAACCCTCAGTACTGATGAACATCTACTCAGCATTAGGGATGGCCGGTTCGCGGATCCGAACTCGGATCCGCCGCCGATTTATCCCGTTCGCGAACGGCGTATTTTTCCAGATTTTCTGCCTTCCGAACCGCGGATTTCTCGTATTTTATGGGGAAACGCGTGTTTTCTCGTATTTTCTAAAACCCTCGTAATTTCGAAAAATTTTTCTTTTTAATGGGTCCGATCGTGGATTTTCGAGCGGACCGGATTTTGCGAAGTTCGGACATCTCTACTCAGCACATTGAGGATAAGATGATACTATTGAATGTGTTGAAAATGGTAACTAGATATCTGTAGACCTATAACTGGTGCCCTATGTTGGGGCAGGAAAGAGAAAACATATACAGGGTTATTCAATAAAAGTTCTTATTGTCAAAAATGGTGCTAATTTGGCCCCAACCAATCAGATGTTAGCTTATAAGATCTGATTGGTTGGGGCAAAGTTAGCACCATTTCAAACGATAAGAATTTTTATTGAATCTCCCTGTTTGTATCTCCATTATCCTTATTTAATTAATTAGATGTCTCAGACTTGAATAGTTCCTAATATTGTGTATTATCCTGATGGTCAAAATGTAGGACATTAGCGAACAAAAAAGAAATAAGTTTCACCTTTCGACATAAGTTTCCATTGTGACTAATTGTATATTCAATGTATTTAGTGTCTTCGAAAATAAAGATCTTTCCAGAACTGAATTTAAATCTTAATCGGAAGAAAGGCTGAAACCTACTGATGTCTCCATCTGGCGTCCATGAAGGTACAAAAAATAAACCTGTATATGAACACAGCCCAACTGTGCTACTGTTATAGTTCATGGCAATGTGGGGGAGTTTAGGTAGAAGGCAGAAGATTTATTGCTTTTGGGCTCCATTTGTCTGCCCCATTCTTTATTTCCCATATCCAGACAACCTACCAGGTTATACCAATGAATACAACTTGACTGCCCAACCAATTCAGATACAAATGTTTCTATCTAAATCTAAACTTATTCAACCAATCAATAAGTTAAAAAATAATATAGTAACATAGTAATTGAGATTGAATAAAGACATACATCCATCAAGTCCAACCTTTTCAGCCTCCTTTTTAACCCTACCTAACAGTTGATCCAGAGGAAGGTTAAAAAGGGTGAAAAAATCCTTCCTGACTCCAAATGGCAATTGATAAGTATCCCTGTACCAACCAGAACTACAGTATATGTATTAATACCAGTAATTCTCATATTATCTAGACATCCCTGTACCAACCAAAAACTACAGTATATTATTAATACCAGTAATTCCTCAAATATATAGTATCCCTGTACCAACCAGAACTACAGTATAGGTACTTAATACCAGTAATTCCAATATTATATAGTATCCCATTCCACCAAACTACAGTAATTATTAATACCAGTACATTCTCAATATTATATATTATCCCTTACCAACCAGAACTACAGTATAATGTAATTATACCGGATTCTCATATTATACAGTATCCCTGTACCAACAAACTACAGTACAGGTATACTCTGTTGTTATTTCAATTAATCAACTGGACTTGAAATGTATTCTTGAAGACGTTTCGCTAGTCATCCGACTGGCTTTCTCAATTCCAAATTGAGAAAGCCATTCGGATGACTAGCGAAACGTCTTCAAGAACTACATTTCAAGTCCAGTTGATCTAATTGAATACAACAGATATACCATGACCTGGATGAATGAGAACCTTCACAAGCATACAGTAGTATTAATACCGTAATTCTCATATTATTAAGTATCCCTGTACTAACCGACTACAGTATATGTTAATACCAGTAATTCTCAATATTATATATAATCCCTGTACCAACCAGAACTACAGTATATGTTTAATACCATAATTCTCCATTTATATAAGTTCCTGTACCAACCAGAACTACAGTTTATGTATTATACCAGTAATTCTCAATATTATATAGTAATCCCTGTACCAACCAGAACTATAGTACTTATATTTTATTAATACCAGTAATTCTCATATTATATAGTATCCTGTACCAACACAGAACTACAGTATATGTAATTAATCCGTAATTCTCAATATTATATAGTAATCCCTGTACCAACCAAACTACAGTATATGGTATTAATACCAGTAATTATAAATATTATATAGTATCCCTGTACCAACCAGAACTACAGTTAGTGTATTAATACCAGTAATTCTCAATATTATATAGATCCCGTTACCAACCAGAACTACAGTATATGTATTAATCCCAGTAATTCTCATATTATTATAGTATCCCGTACCAACCAGAACTACAGTATATGTAATTAATACCATTAATTCTCAATATTATATAGTATCCCCGTACCAACCAGAACTACAGTATATGTATTAATACAAGTATTCTCAATATTATATAGTATCCCCGTACCAACCAGAACTACAGTATATGTATTAAACCAGTAATTCTCATATTATATAGTATCCCTGTACCAACCAGACGACTCAGTATATGTATTATACCAGTAATTCTCAATATTATATAGTATCCCCCCGTACCAACCAGAACTACAGTATTGTATTAATACCAGTAATTCTCAATATTAATAGTATCCCTGTACAACCAGAACTACAGTATATGTATTAATACCAGTAATTCTCATATTATATAGTATCCTGTACCAACCAGAACTACAGTATATGTATTAACCAGTAATTCTCACTATTATATAGTATCCCTGTACAACCAGAACTACAGTATATGTATTAATACCAATAATTCTCAATATATATAGTATTCCTGTACCAACCAGAACTACAGTATATGTATTAACACCAGTAATTCTCATATTATATAGTATCCCTGTACCAACCAGAACTACATGTATATGTATTAATACCAGTAATTCTCAATATTATAATAGTATCCCCATACCAACCGAACTACATTATATGTACCAGCATTCTTATAATTACATGGTATCCTGTACCAACCATAACTATATTTTATCAATACCAGTAATCTCATATTATATAGTATCCCTGTACCAACCAAACTATAGTACGTATATGTATTAATACCAGTGATTCTCAAATTTATAGTATCCCTGTACCACCCCGACTACAGTACATGTATAATCCCAGTAATTCTCATATAATATAGTATCCCTGTACCACAGAACTTCAGTATATGTATTAATACTAGTATTCTCAAATATATAGTATCCCCTGTACCAACCAGAACTACAGTATATGTATTAATACCGTAATTCTCAATATTATACAGTATCCCTGTACCACCAGAACTACAGTACATGTATATCTGTTGTATTCAATTAGATCAACTGGACTTGAAATGTAGTTCTTGAAGACGTTTCGCTAGTCATCCGACTGGCTTTCTCAATTCAGAATTGAGAAAGCCAGTCGCGATGACTAGCGAAACGTCTTCAAGAACTACATTTCAAGTCCAGTTGAATCTAATTGAATACAACAGATATACCATGACCTGGATGAATGAGAAACCTTCACAGCATACAGTACATGTATAATACCGTAATTCTCAATATTATTTAGTATCCCTCGTACCAACCAGAACTACAGTATATGTATTTAATACAAGTAATTCTCAATTTATATAGTATCCCTGTACCAACCAGACCTATAGTCCTTCCTCAGTATATGTATTAATACTAGTATTCTCAATAATATATAGTATCCCTGTACAACCAGAACTACAGTATATGTATTAATACCCGGTAATTCTCAATATTATACAGTATCCCTGTACCAACCAGAACTACAGTACAGGTATACTGTTTGTATTCAATTAGATTCAACTGACTTGAAATGTATTCTTGAAGACGTTTCGCTAGTCATCCGACTGGCTTTCACAATTCAGAATTGAGAAAGCCAGTCGGATGACTAGTGAAACGTCTTCAAAACTACATTTCAAGTCCATTGATCTAATTGATACACGATATACCTGACCGGATGAATGAGAACCTTCCAAAGCATACAGTACATGTATTAATACCGGTAATTCTCAATATTATTTAGTATCCCTGTACCATACCAGAACTACAGTAATAGTTATTAATACCATTAATTTTCTCATATTATATAGTATCCCTGGTACCAACCAGAACTATAGTACTTCAGTATATGTAATTTACTATGACATCTACAGGGTCGTTTTCACCAGCCTGGGTTCAAAAAGACTTCCCACGTTTTGGTAACGGTACATCCATCACACATGTTATGTTGGATGAGCGTGAGGGGTGGGTTCGACCCCTTCATATTAAATACTAACTCTGTGTGGTGTGGGGGTTGCTGGGACAACATACACCAACTACAAACATCAGTGTGGGTAGTAGGTAGTCTGAAGAGATCAAAGGACTGGAAATGGAGGCGGAAGACTTTGCCGATATTACTCCTGGCTACAGTCTCAAATGTTAGGGAGAGAAGCCACGCGAGGATGGAATGACAACATGAGCTTAGAACGACGGGCAAAGCCAGTGAGCTAGTGGACGAGCCGGAACGACGGAAGTAAAACAATTCAGAAAGTGTACGAGGCATAGACACACTAGGCACACAGGGCGGGGAATGATCAGGAATAAATGGTACGTCAGGTAAGGAGGTACCCTACTGTGCCCACACCAGAATGCAAGTATAATGTAGTAAAAATACAATGCCGAGGAGGATACACACAGTGTAGGAGGAGAATAACAGCCTGGACAAACCGAACCTACAGTATGAGGTATGTAAGACCCAAGTGGAATGGCGAATCATCATCATTATATAGTTCGTCCCTGTCCCACAAGCCAACACCGTACAGTATGTATTATACACAGGAAAGTCGCATATTACACACACGGGTATCGGGACACCCACATACCAACACAAAACGAACGACAGAATCTACTCCGCAATTCTTAATATTGCAGTACTACCGGGGGGGCCTGGACCAACATAACTATAGTTGATGTAGTAATAACCAGTATTCTCAATATTATGGGAAAACACAGAAATAAATCCCTGTACCAACCAGAACTATAGTACCTGGTATAATGTATTAATACCTAGGATTCCAACAATTATAATAGTAGCCCCTGGTACCATCCGGGACAGCACTACCATCTATACGGTTAATAATAACAATACCACAAGCTTTCTCAGGCTTAGTAATCCGCTGTACCCACCAGGAACCTGTCAGTATGGGTTGGGTGGGAGGGGGTACACAATACTAAAGTACTGCTCATTCTATAGAGGTCCCTGTACCAACCAAAATAACAGTATAGTGATCACTTATACCGGTAAGTCGCACTATTCATGCAGTAGTCCCGGTACCCGAACACCCCAAACTACCAGTAAACATGTATACCTTCTGTCTTATCGTATTCTTGTAGAGCACCTGGAATTGACGTGTAAGCTTGGAGCTAGCGTTTGTCTCCAAACGGTGGCGGCCGGGGCGGGCGTTCCTAGGGGGGTCTTCAAACTGCTCGTGCCCACTTACAGCCAAGTCGGATGGACAGCGAAAACGGCTTCAAGACTACTTACACAAGGCCGTTTGAAAATTCTTACATTGACATACACAATTCCTCACCTGTGATGAGAACCCTCACATAGCATACAGTGTACATTTTAATCGTGAGAATATTCGTGTGGAATATAGTGGTAGACCCGGTAGAACCGAACTACCAGGGTGGAGGCTATCACACCACAACCGAATACCACCAGTGTGGTCTAAAGTATACACCCGGTACCACCAAACGACATCGCTTATCAGTGATATGTATTGAAATAATACTAAGTAATGCCTCAAGATCTGATGCAAACACGGGTGTCACTCTGGTACCCGACCAGACGACAGTAGATGGGAGTAAGACCGGGGTCTTATTATGTCGGTAAGCCCGGGACCAACAAACGACGGACAGAGAGTAGTTCGAGGAATGTGAGAGCACGACGTGGGTAAAAGGGGTCCTCCATAGTCTGTCTGGAAGGGACGTGGGTGGGGGGTCGGAGAGGCAGACCCGCATAGGTGCGAATTTCCATCATGCAGATTAGAGAGAGCCAGTCAGATGACTAGCGCACGTCTCTGCAGAACTAATCTTCAGGCCGTGGATCTAAGTGGAAGTACAACGATAACCATGACCTGATAATGAGACCTTCACAAGCCGACAGTACTGTATTAATTCCGTAATTTTTCAATATTGGTAGTATCGCCAACCGTACCAACCAACAGCTGTGAGGACTTTAATACCGTCGACGCGAAAACGAATATCATAGTAATCAAACAGCGGAGGATAACCACACCAGTCCTACCCAGCTTAGGTATGAACCTCGCGAGCACTAATGCTCACAATAGGTAGAGTATCCGGTACCGTTGAGAAGGGGGGGACAAATACGTACCACCAACAGAACACGGCCAGTAATGCTCAATATGAGAGAGTAGCCCGTAACAAACGATAAGGAGGGGAGTAAGCAAGGAGTCGCAAGATGACTGGCTTCCCGTACAAAACGCCCTCAACGTAAGCTAAGGCGGAATATGGGGTGTGTCCTCAGGCGCAGCGATTCTCAGATGAGACAGAAGAGGACACATCGGGCCCGGGGGATCCCAACCAAACGACAGGTGTACAAGTGGAGGAGGCGCCGGAAGAGCTCAAGAGGAGAGAGACCATACCAAGGGTACGCAAACACACACGAGAACAATAACAACAAAATATAGATTCCAATAATTACCAATTAATTCGCAAGATTAATAAGAGGTATGAACCGGGACCAACCAGGTGGACGAAGAGGTAGTAATACCAGTATTCGCATCTTATAATGGTATCCCTGTACCAACCAGAACTACAGTATATGTTTAATACCAGTAATTATAATAGTTATATAGTATGCCCGTACCACCAGAACTACAGTATATCTATTAATAACCAGTAATTCGTCAATATTATATATATCCCTGCACCAACAGCACGACAGTATATGTATTATACCAGTTATTCTCAATATTAATTAGTTCCTTACCCAACCATACTACAGAGATTTATTAATCCATCTTAAGTCAAACATATTAGTATACTCGTATCCCCGTACCAACCGAACTACAGTGTCTGTGTCATTAATACCATAATTTCCTCATAGTTATATAAATCTCCGCGTACCAACCAGAAACTAGCAGTATATGTATTTAATACCAGAATTTCTCAGATTACTATAGATCCCTGTACAACCGAACTACAGTAATGTATTAATACCAGTAAATTCTCAATATTATACCATTATCCAAACCCGTACCATACCAAACTACTCGACAGTAGTAACGTATTAATACAAGTAATTCTCAATATTATCTCGTATCTCCCGTACCAACTCAGAACTAAAATATAATGTATTAAAATACCAGTAATTCTCACTATTAACTATAGATCCCCTGTACCAACGCAGAACTACAGTATATGTTTGCGTCCATTAATTTCCTCAATAATTATATAGTATCCCTCCTCCCGTACCAAACCAGAACTATACAGTATTGTATGAGCGATACCCATCTCAGGGTGTGTGTCTCCATATTATAATACTATCCTTGTACCACAACCAGAATTTAAAACAGAATATGTATTAATACCAGTACTGACTCAATAGCTCTAGTCATTCGCACTACCGGTACCAACCCAGACCTACAGTATAAGTGTAATAATACCAGTAATTTCTCCAGAATATTTATATAGTCCCTCCTCGCATCCCAATTTCAAACAGAACTCCATATATAGTATTATACCAGTAATTCGTCATATTATATAGTATCCCGTATTCAACCAGCGTAACTCATTTAATGTATTTAACACACCAGTAAATCCAATCTGTATATAGTCCCCGTTATAACACCCAGAACTACAGTATATGTATTAATACCCATATTCTCAATATTATATAGTATCCCCCCGTCAACCAGAACTACAGTATATGTATTAATACCAGTAATTCTCACTATTATATAGTATCCCTGTACCAACCGAAATGACAGTATATGTATTAATACCAGTAATTCTCATATTATATAGTATCCTGTATCAACACAGAACTACAGTAATGTATTATACCAGTAATTATCAATATTATATAGTGATCCATCCGTTCCAACCAGGACTACAGATATGTATGTTAATACTAGTAATTCTGCAAATTATATAGTATCCCCCTTATCAAGAAACAGAACTACAATATTGTATTAATACCAGTAATTACTCAAATTATGATAGTATTGCCCGTATCACAACAATTACAGTATATGTATAAATATCCAGTAATTACTCAATATTATATGTATTCCCCGTATCAACAGCCATTACTACAGTCATTATTAATACCAGTACTTCCTCAATATATATAAGTATCCCCGTATCACCAAACACAAGTATATGTATTAATACCAGTAATCTCAATATTATATAGTATCCCCGTGATCAACCCAGAACTACGTATATGTATTAATAACAGTAATTCTCAATATTTATAAGTATTCCCGTACCCACCGAACTACAGGTATGCTGTATTAATACAGTAATTCTCATATTATAAGTAGATCCCGCTGTACCAACACAGACTGACGTATATGTATTAATACATTGTATATCTCAATATTATATAGTATCCCTGTACCAACCAGAACTACAGTATATGTATTAATACCGGTAATTGTCAATATTATTTAGTTTTAAAAACTTATCTAGCCCACTTTTAAAGCTATTCAGTGAACTTGCTATTACCACATAATTCTGATGGGTGTAATGAAGGATTTCTTGTTAACAGAAAGTCTATAATCTCACATCCAGTCTCTATTGATCTGTATTTATTATTTGTACTTACAGTGGTTTCCTTTGTACCAATATTGATGTATAAGGTTAATGTAAGAAGAAGAATAAAGTTCTTTAGAATGAACCAGTCCATCCTACGTCCCTCACTGTGAAAGCCAGTCACCGCACTGCCCAGTCTATGGTTAGTTCTCCTGAGACCCAGACAATGCAAATTATCCTCTCAATCCCAAATAATTAACCCTTTCATCATCCACATTCTAGATATTAAAAGCAGAAACCAAACTGATTTACCTTGAGCAGGTAACATGCAAATCTTAACATGGTGGACATTTAACTTAAGGAACATTGTATAGTTAGGGGATTTGAATTCTGCCCTGAAAAGAAAACCCCAGAATCTGTACATTTAAATCTTAAACTTTCCATATTTAAATGACCTGTAGGGATATGAATAAACCATTAATGTGCTGTACATACAATTCATTTGTTTTCATTATATTCATTAGGAAGCATAATGCCACCAAGTTTTGCCTACTGAAGGAAGTTTAAGATGATATTGAATAAATGTAATATTAGGCAAACATTGAGCTGAACACACAGACACACTTTACAAACAATGACGCGTGAACTAAGGATGTCTTTATTTACTGTGTCTGGGGGAGAAACAAACTAGATTTGTTCAAATAGATCAATGGAAAGATTCTGGGCTATGTAGTGACCACAAGCTTAGCGAACACACCTTATCCTGTATAACCGATTGATGTTTATAGCACGGCTCTGTCTTTGTAAGCGTATTGTAAAATAAAGGGCACGTCCAACCCAAAAAATCTAAATCCACCAACTCTAAGCCATAGCCGCTACACTTTTACAATCTAGAGTATTACCAGATCGAGCTTGAGTTTGTGCAGGGACGTTTGCTCTGGGAATCCCAGTCAGTCAATGGCTGTGATGTTGATGTTGGAGCAAGATGAGACAGATGGAGATGGCAGGACTTGGGTTACTACTGGTCTGGATTCTGGATTGTAAAATTGGAGCGGTTGGTGCTTACACACTCTCAGGAGAAGGTTGGTAGATCTGCAGTTTTGTGGTGGACATTCCCTTTAACACTTTATATATATATTTTATCTGAAAGGGAATGGGAATACTTTTGTCCCAGATCAGCCGTACTAAAATGACTTTAAAGATTGTGGAAGTCCTACTTATCTGACCAAAACATTAGTGTAAGCAAAGAAAAAAAAGATCAGTGCACATTCCTGGGCCCATGATAATATCATAATATCTGTTCTAATGCATAAAGTAATAACGGTTTTAGTAACACCTTTGAATTGGGTCCATATGCACCAGAAAATAGAATATGTACCCATATGTAACAGCTCCCTGTACTTTCTATACACAAGAAGTAACCTCTAGCTAGTCATCAGAAGTTATCTGTACATGAGGCTGTTTTGGAGGTAGGTGAATGAAGACTGACACCTTTACAGTTTTAGGAACTATATCTCAAACTATCAATTACCAAAGAAAGACCCCTCTCTAGTGTCAAAAAAAGAGTAAACCACGAGAGAGCCTTTATAGTAAATTCTTAACTTATAGACCAGGGTATAAAATGTTGTGTTAGGTAATATTGGTGTGCCTTCAGAGAGCCAGTGGTTTGTTTCAAAATTTGGTAGTAACTTAAATTTTTGTTATGTTACCAAAGATCCTTTCCAATTGCCATTTTTTGCCTTCCTTTTGATCAACTGTTAAGTAGAGCTTGGGGAGGATTTAAAAGTTGGACTGCGTGGATGTATGTCTTTAATTAGCCTCAAATATGCAACTGTTAGACAGGCATGATGGGTAGGGTATAAAGGTTGGACTAGATGGACGTTTGTCTTTATACGTCGAAACACCCCACTCTATATTTAGGCTTGTTCTTTCTTTTCACATAACTGCTCCTTAACACCTCTATTGAAACCAGTCACGTTCCTTCGCCAGTATGTACATTACAATCTTCAAGGGTATGTCCTTTATCCTTAAGATGCAGATACACGAGGCGAGTCCTGACCGAAGGAATTGGCTCTTCTGTGCTGGGCCATACGTTGATGCTGTTGCTGTTGGTCCCCCCACATACAAATCAGAGCATTCTTCACGCACTGCACCGCATCATATATGATGTCACTTTTCTGTGTTTTGTATGGGTCTTTTGGATGTACCAATTGCGTGCCTCACTCAGGTGTTGTTCGGTTTAAAGCAGACAGGGATATGATGTTTTTTGAAAATTCTTCTTAATTTCTCGGAGACCCCGCTACATATGGGATGACCATGTTCTTCCTCTGTCTTGCTTTCCCCTCAACTGGTGTGTATTTTGTTTTTTCTTTTCTTTCCTTCTATTCTTGACAAAGGCCCATGGATATCCACAGTTTAAGGGTCCTTGAGCTGTTCATTTCGTTAGCCTTCGCCTCTGTGCTAGTGGGGAATGTTCTCGGTCTGGTTTGCAGGGTTCTGATGGACACCCAGCTTGTGATCTAAAGGGTGGTGGGCGTTCCTATAACACCTCTTAGCACTATCTAATCACACCCTTAACACCGGCTGTGATATGCTAAGGGATTCTCAGGGTACATAATTGCCACAGATTCTTGTAATAGTCATTCTGAATTGAGAAAGCCAGTTCGGATGAACTAGCGAAACGTCTTCAAGAAACTCATTTCAAGTCCGAGTTGATCTGAATTGATGAATACAAACAGATATTGGAGGTTAGTTGTATAAAAGGACATATGTCCTCTAGTCCAAACTTTATACCTACCCATAGTCGCTATAACAGTTACCATAGTAACATAAGTATTGGAGGTTGTAAAGACATACGTCCATCTAGTCCACAACTTATACCCTACCCATAATTCGTCTAACAGTTACATAATAACATAGGATTGGAGGTTGTATAAAGACATATGTACATCTAGTCCAACCTTTATAACCCTACCCATATGTCGATCAAACAGTTACATAGTAACATAGTATTGGAGCACGTAAAAGACATAGTCCATCTGTCCAACCTTATACCTACCAAATGGTTGTATAACAGTTACATAGTAACAAAGTATTGGAGTGAATAAAGACAATTCATCTAGTCCAACATTTATACACTACCACAATAAGTGTCTAACAGTTACATAGTAAATAGTATTGGGGATGGTATAAAGACATATGTCCTTCTAGTCCAACCCTATACCCTACCCATAATGCGTCTAACAGTTTACATAGTAACATAGTATTAGAGGTTGTATAAGACATAATCCATCTAGTCCAACCTTATACCCTACGATAATGTCTGTAAAGTACACAGTAACATAGTATTGAGGATGTAAAAGACATACCCACATCTAGTCCAACCTTTATAACCTACCCATAATGTCTGTATAACAGTCATAGTAGCATAGTATTGGAGGATGTATAAGACATGTCCTCTAGTCCACCTTATTACCCTACTCATAATGTCTGTATAACAGTTACATATTAACATAGTATTGGAGGTTGTTATAAAGACAAATATCATCTAGTCCCAACCTTTATACCCTACCGATAATGTCTGTATAAAAGTTACAAGGAACATAGTATTGGAGGATGTATAAAGACATACCATCTAGTCCAACCTTTATACCTACCCATAATGTCTGTATAACAGTTACGCTAGTAACATAGTTGGAGGATGTATAAGACATAATCCATCTAGTTAACCTTTATACCCTACCCATAATGTCTGTCTACAGTTACATGGTAACAACACTGTGATTGGAGGTTGTATAAAGATATGTCCATCTAGTCCAACCTTTATACCCTACCCATAATTCTGTCTGACAGTTACATAGTAGCATTAGTTGGAGGTTAAATAAAGACACCCGTCTATCTAGTCCAACCTTTATACCACCACAATGGTCTGTCTAAAAGTTACATAGTACATAGTGGAGGTTGTATAAAGACATACGTCCATCTAGTCCAATCTTTATACCCTACCCATAATGTCTGTCTACAGTTACATAGAACCATAGTATTGGAGGTTGTAGTATAAAGATATACGTCCATCTAGTTCAACCCTTAATCATACCCATACTGTCTGTATAACAGTTACATAGTAACATAGTATTGGAGGTTGTATAAAGACAACCTCCATCTAGTCCAACCTTATAACCCTACCATAATGTCTGGATAACCGTTACAGAGTAACATAGATTGGAGGTTGTATAAAGACATACGTCCATCTAGTCCAACCTTTTATACCCTACCCATAATGTCTGTATAACAGTTACATAGTAACATAGTATTGGAGGTTGTATAAAGACATACATCCATCAGTCCAACCTTATACCCTACCCATAATGTCTGTATAACAGTTACATGTAAATAGATTGGAGTGTATAAAGACATACGTCCATCTAATCCAACTTTATACCCTACCCATAATGTCTGTTTATACAGTTACATAGTAACATAGTATTGGAGTTGTGATAAAGACATACGTCCATTTAGTCCAACCTTTATACCCTACCCCCTAATGTCTGTATAACAGTTACATAGTAACATAGTATTGAGGTGTATAAAGACATAGTACATCTAGTCAACCCTTATACCCAACCCATAATGTCTGTATAACAGTTACATAGTAACATAGTAATTGGAAGTTGTATAAAGACATACATCTTAGTTCCAGCCTTTATAACTAACCATAATGTCTGTATAACGTTACATAGTAACATAGTATGGAGGTGATAAAGAATACGTCCATCTAAATCCAACTTTTATACCCTACAATAATGTATGTAAACAGTTACATAGAACAGTATTGGAGGATGTATAAAGACACACGTCCATCTAGTCAACCTCCTTATACCCTAACCATAATGTTGTATAACAGTTACATAGTAAACATAGTATGGACGGTTGTAAAAAACATACGTCCATCTAATCCAACCTTTATACCCTACCCATAAGTCTGTATAACAGTTAATATCGTAACATAGTATTGGGAGGATGTATAAAGACCATACGTCCATCTAGTCCAACCTTTAACCCTACCCCTTATGTCTGTATAACAGTTACCTAGTAACATAGATTGGAGGATGTATAAAGGACATACATCATCTAGTCCAACCTTATACCCTACCCATAATGTCTGTATAACAGTTACATAGTAAAATAGTATTGGAGGTTGTATAAAGACATACGTCCATTTAGGTCCAACCTTGTATACCCCTACCCATAATGTCTGTATAACAGTTACATAGTAGCATAGGTTGGAGGTTAATAAAGACACACCTATCTAGTCAACCTTTATATCCTACCACAATGTCTGTCTAACAGTTACATAGTAACATAGCATTGAGGTTGTATAAAGACATACGTCCATCTATCCAATCTTTATACCCTACCCCCCATAATGTCTGTCTAACAGTTACATAGTAAACATAGTATTGGAGTTGTATAAAGACAAACGTCCATCTAGTCCAACCTTTTACCTACCCATTAATGTCTGTATAACAGTTACATAGTAACATGGTATTGGAGGTTGTATAAAGACATACATCCATCAAGTCCAACCTTTTTACCTACCCATAATGGTAGTAACAGTTACATAGTAACCATAGTATTGGAAGTTGTGATAAAGACATACGTCCATCTAATCGCAACCTTGTATACCCTACCCATAATGTCTGATAACAGTACATGTAACATAGTATGGAGGTTGTATAAAGACATAGAGTCCATTTAGTCCAACCTTTATACCCTACCCATAATGTCTGTATAACAGTTACATAGTAACATAGTATTGGAGGTTGTATAAAGACATACGTCCATCTAGTCCAACCTTTATACCCTACCCATAATGTCTGTATAACAGTTACATAGTAACATAGTATGAAGTTGTATAAAGACATACAATCTAGTCAGCCTTTAAACCACCATAAGCTGTATAACAGTACATAGTAACATTATGGAGGGTTGTTAAAGACATAGTCCATCTAATCCAACCTTTAACCCTACCCATAATGTCGTATAACAGTTACATAGTAACTAGTATTGGAGGAGTATAAAGACATACGTGCCATCTAGTCCAACCTTTATACCCTACCCATAATGTCTGTATACAGTACATAGTAACATAGTATTGGAGGTTGTATAAGACAACGTCCACTAATCCAACCTTATACCCTACCCATAATGTCTGTATAACAGTAAATAGTAAACATAGTATTGGAGGATGTATAAAGACATACGTCCATCTAGTCCAACCTTTATACCCTACCCATAATGTCTGTATAACAGTACTAGTAAAATAGTATTGGAGGATGTATAAAGACATACATCCATCTAGTCAACCTTTATACCTACCCATAATGTCTGTATAACAGTTACATAGTAACATAGATTGGAGGTTGTATAAAGACATACGTCCATTTAGTTCAACCTTTATGCCCCTACCCATAATGTCTGGATAACAGTTACATAGTAACCATAGTATTGGAGGTTGTATAAGACATACGGCCATCTAGTCCAACCTTTAACCCTACCCATAATGTCTGATAACAGTTATCAAGTAACATAGTATTGAGGTAGTTATATAAGACATATGTCATCTAGTCCAACCTTTATACCCTACCCATAATGTCTGTATAAACAGTTACATAGTAACATAGTGGAGGTTATATAAAGACATATGTCCATCTAGTCAACCTTTTACCCTACCCAAGTTGTATAACAGTTACATAGTACATAGTATTGGAGGTGATAAAGACAACCTCATCTAGTCCAACCTTATACCCCCTACATAATGTCTGTAAACAGTTCATAGTAACATAGTATTGGAGGTTGTATAAAGACATATGTCCATCTAGTTCCAACCTTTACCCTACCATAATGTCTTACTAACAGTTACATAGTAACATGGTATTGGAGGTTGTATAAAGACATACATCCATCTAGTCCCACCTTTATACCCTACCCATAATGTCTGTATAACAGTTACATGTAACATAGTATTGGAGGTTGTATAAAGACATACGTCCATCTAGTCCAACCTTTATACCCTACCATAATGTCTGTATAAAAGTTACATAGTAACATAGTATTGGAGGGTGTATAAAGACATACGTCCATCTAGCTCAACTTTATACCCTACCCATAATGTCTGTATAACAGTTACCATAGTAACATAGTATGGAGGTTGTATAAAGACAAAAACGTCCATCTAGTCCAACCTTTATACCCTACCCATAATGCTGTTAACAGTATCATAGTAACATAGTATTGGAGGTTGTTAAAGACATATGTCCATCTACTCCAAACCTTTTAACCTCTACCCATAATGTTGTATAACAGTTACATAGTAACATAGTATGGAGGTT
>JAACNH010000031.1:133041-184230 GCA_019447015.1 Hymenochirus boettgeri | reverse complement strand
GTATAAAGACAAACGCCATCTAGTGCAACCTTTATACCCACCCCCATCATGCCTGTCTAAGCGTTTGCATAGTTGAGGCTAATTCAGCATACACCACGACAGTCCACTTTTAATCCTCCCAACGTCTACTTAACATGATCAAAGGAGCAAAATGGCACTTGGAAAGGATCCGTTGTACACCTACACAAAAATTTAAGTTACTACAACCGGAAATTTCTGAAACCAACCACTGCAATCTCTGAGGCACCAATATTACTACATTAACAACAACATTTTTACTACCCATGGTCTATACTCACGTTAAGCTTTTACTATAAGGCTCTCTATTCTCACGTGTTTTCTCTTTTTTTGGACATAGAGAGGGGTCTTTCGTTGTAATTGGATAGTTGGATTTAGTTCCTAAAACTGTAAAGGTTCAGTCTCATTCACCTACCTCCAAAACCCGCTCGATGTACAGATAACTTCTTGAATGACTAGCTAGAGGTTACTTGCTTGGTGTATAGACAGTAAGGGACTGTTTACATCTGGGTAACTATTCTATTTTCGGGTGCATATGACCCAATTCAAAGGTGTACTAAAACCGTATTACTTTATGCTTTAGAACGATAATTATAATGATCATGGCCCCATGAATGTGCACTGATCTTTTTTTCTTTGCTTACACTAAAATGTTTTGTCAGATAAGTGGACTTCCTTCCACAATCTTGAAAGCGTTTAGTACGGCTGCATCTGGGACAAAAGTATTCCCATTCCCTTTCAGATAAAATATAATATATAAAGTGTTAAAGGGAAGGTCCACCACAAACTGCATATCTACCAACCCTTCCCTATAGTGTGTCAGCACCAACCGCTCCATTTTACATCCAGAATCCAGACCATTATAACTCCAAGTCCTGCCATCTCCATCGTCTCATCTTGCTCCAACATCAACATCACAAGCCTTGACTGACTGGGATTCCCGAGCAAACGGCCCTGCACAAACTCAGCTCGATCTGTTAATACGCGGATTGTAAAAGTTAGCGGCTATTGCTTAGAGGTTGGTGATTTAGATTTTTTGGGGTTGGACGGGCCCTTTGTTTACACTAACGCTTACAAAGACAGAGCCGTGCTATAAACATCAATCGGTTAGACAGGATAAGGTGTGTTTCGCTAAGGCTTGTGGTCCCTACATAGCCCAAATCTTTCCATGATCATTTGAACAATCTAGTTTGTTTTCTTCTTTCTCCCCCAGACACAGTAAATAAAGACATCCTTCGTTCACGCGTCATTGTTTGTAATTGGTGTCCTGTGTGTCGCTCAATGTTTGCCTACTATTACATTTATTCAATATCATCTTAAACTTCCTTCAGTAGGCTAAAACCTTGGTGGCATTATGCTCCTAATGAATATAATGAAAACAAATGAATTGTATGTACGCACATTTAATGGTTTGTGTCATATCCCTACGGTCATTTAAAATGGAAAGTTTAAGATTTAAATGTACAATTCTGGGGTTTTCTTTTCAGGGCAGATTCAAATCCCTAACTATACAATGTTCCTTAAGTTACTGTCACCATGTTAAGATTGCATGTACCTGCCACAGGTTAATCAGTTTTGGTTTCTGCTTTTTAATATCTAGAATGTGGATGAGAAAGGGTTAATTATTTGGGGATTGAGAGGATATTTGCAATTGTCTGTCTCAGGAGAACTAACCATAGACTGGGCAGTGCGGTGACTGGCTTTCACAGTGAGGGCCGTAGGATGGACCTGTTCATCTAAAGAACTTATTCTTCTTTCTTGACATTAACCTTTATACATCAATATGGGTACAAAAGGAGAGCCTGTAAGTACAAATATAAATACAGATAAATGAGACTGGTGTGAGATTATAGACTTTCCTGTTAACACCAAGACTCCTTCATTATCACCACACCCATCAGAATTATGTGGTAATAGCAAGTTCACTGATAGCTTAAAAGTGGGCTAGATAAGTCTTTTTTTAAAAACTAATAATATTGACCATTAACGCGGTATTAATAATACATAACTGTAGTCTGTGTTGTGGTACAGGGATACTATATAATATTGAGAATTACTGTATTAATCCACTACTGCAGTTCTGGTGGTACAGTGATACTATATAATATTGAGAACTTACTGGTATTAATACATATACTGTCGTTTCCTGGTTGGTACAGGGATACTATATAATATGAGAATACTGTTATTAACTACATATACGGTAGTTCTGGTTGCATACTGGGATACTATAATACTATTGAAGAATTACTGGTATTATACATATCTGTAGTTGCTGGTTGATACGGGGATCCTATATTAATATTGAGAATTCGGTATGAATACATATACTGTTTTTGGTATACGGGATACCTATAATATTGATAATTACTGGTATTATACATATACTTTAGTTCTGTGTTGATTACGGGAATACTATAAGAATATTTGAAATTAACTGGTATTTAATACATATATTGTAGTTCTGTTTGATACGGGAAATCTATAGGTAATATTGAATAATTACTAGTATTAATACATATCTGTATTGTCTGGGTTGGTACGGGGATACTATATCAATTGAGAATTACTGGTATTAAATACATATACTGTAGTTCCGGGTTGTCCAGAGATAACTACTATAATAATTGAGAATTACACTGGTATTAATACATATACTGTAGTTTCGGTTGGTACAACAGGGATACTCTATAATATTGAGAAATTACTGGTATTAATACATATAACTGTGTAGCTTCTGTGGTTGATACATGCGGTGTGTCCTATAGGTAATACTGAGATTTAAACTGGTATTAATCCTTATACTGCTAGCACACTCGGGTCTCAAAACAGTGGTAGTGACTAGTGATATATTGAGATTACTGTATTACACTACATATAACTGAGTTCTGCTGATCGCTTGATACGGGGAATATACCTAATATAATATCTGAAGATAATTTACTGGTATTAATACATAGTATTGTAGTTCTGTTGATAAGCGGGGGAATACAACCTCATATATATTGATAATTACTGTGTATTATATACACTATAGCTGATATCGCTGGTTGGTAAGCGGCCTCAACCACCCTGGGTGCAGGGGGGGGGTGGGGCCGACGTTTGCGATACGTATATAATATTGAAGTTACTGGTATTAAGACATATTCTGTAATTCTGGTTGGTACATAGGATACTATATATATTGAGAATTACTGGTATTAATACATATACTGTAGTTCTGGTTTGGTTACGTGTGTCAACAACACTAAAAACAAAAAGCTCATACCTAATATGCTTTGGAGACATTGTGCGCTACATAAACCGTGTGGTCCTAAATCCATAACACACTGTAGTTGTTGGCATGCTGGGATGCTACAAACAAGGGCATATCTATATAATATTGATAATTCCTGGTATTAATACATATCATTGTAAGTTCTGGTTGGTACGTCATGATGTGTGGTGACTTGCCCGTCGCTGTAATAGGATGACAATAATTGTGTGGGCATTCTTGCTTATTACTATCCATCTGTACTTGTATGTCCTGGTTCGGGTGGCTGACAGTGGGACAATAACACACAACTAGTAATATATTGAGATTACTGGTATGTAATACAGAGGACTGTAGTTCTGTTGGATACAAACTTTGAGTACTATACTCATACTGAGCAATTCCTCGTATTTGAATACATATAGCTGAGTTCTTCGGTTGGTAAACGGGGATTCTATATAATATGGAGAATCTACTGTCCTATGGATTAATTACACATCTGCAATTCTCTGGGCTGGTAGAACCGTACGTGGGATAGCTATAGATACTATTTATAACTTCACCTAGACTCACGGGCGTGATTAAACCAATACATAGTACTGTAAGTCTTGTTGGTACAAGGGGCGGGATACTATATTAATATTTGAGAATAACTGGTATAGTAATACATATACTGTAGTTCTTTCTGGTTGGTGCAGGATACTATATAATATTGAGAATACTGGTATTAATACATAGAACGGTAAGTTCTGCTGGTGGTAAACTGGGATGCTATAATAATATTTACTAATTACTTACTTGCACTGGTATTAAGACCGTATTACTGTGTTCTGTTTGGTTACAAGAACAGGGATCCAACCATATAATATTGAGAATTACAAAACTGGTATTAATACATATATTTGAGATCTTGTTTTTACACAAGGAGGTCTCTATCTAATAATTTGCATGTCCTCTTGATAGATATATCTCCTGGTTTCTAATTTTAACTTGCTAGCTTAATACATGATATTGTAGTTCTGGTGGGTGTACAGGGAGGCTATATATCTAACTATTTATTTTGGAAATTACTGGTAGTGCTGTGTGGCGGTGTGTAAGCGTGAATACCGTCTGTTGTGGTACACGCAAGCCAAAAATCGGATACTATGATAATATTGGGGGAGGGGGTATCACTTGGTCTTAAGCATATATAGGCCGTACTTGTTCTGTTGGGTCAGGAGACTGTATAGTTATTTAGATTAACTGGTATTAATACATATACTGTATCTGTTGGTACAGGGATAGCTATACGAATAATGAGAATTCTGGTATTATACCTAAACTTAGTTTCTGGTTGGTCGAAAATCTATATAAGAATATTGAGAATTACTTGGTATTATACATACTACTTTATGCTGATGGTACCGGGATAACTATATCATCTTGAGAATCACTGGTATTAATAACATATACTGTAGTTCATGTTTGTACAGGGATACTAAATATTATTGAAAGGGACCGGTATTAATACAGTTTAGAGAGCTGTAATGCTTGTGAAGGTCTCATTCATCCAGGTATGGTAATAGTGCTGTTGGGAGTATTCAATCTAATCAACCTGGCTTGAAGGTGTATTCTTGAAGACGTTTTTCGCTATAGTCATCTGACTGGCTTTCTCAATTCTGAAATTGAGAAAGCCAGTCGGAAAGACTAGCGAAACGTCTTCAATAACGACTTTCAAGTCAGTTGCTCTAATTGAATACACAGATAATACATGTACTAGTGTTTCTGCGGTTGGTACAAGGGATACTGGTATATATTAAGAATTTGCGCCGGTATTAAACATAGACTTTTATTTCTGTTGTGGTACAATTGGATACTAGATATGTATTGAGAATTACAGTATTAATACGTATGGCAAGTACTATAGTGCGGTTTGTCCAGGGATACTATATAATAATGAAATTACTGGAGGATAATACATATGACGGTAGTTCTGGTGTAGCGGGATACTAAGTAATATTGAGAATTACCGGTAATTAATACGATTGTCTGTGATGCTTGTGAAGGTTCTCATTCCTACTCAGGTCCTGGTAATTGTGTATGCAATTAATCAACTGGCCTTGAAATGTAGTTCTTGAAGACGTTTCGCTATCCATATTCGCGACTAGGCTTTCTCAAATTCTGAATTGAGAAAGCCAGTCGATGACTAGCGAAACGTCTGTCAAGAACGACATTTCAAGTCCCGTTTGATCTAATTTATACAACAGATATACATGTACTGTATTCTGGTTGGTACAAGGATCTGTATATAGTGAGAATTCCCGGTTTAATACATATAGCTGTAGTTCTGGTTGTAACAGGGATACTATATATTATTGAGAATTACTAGTAGTAATCCCTATACTGACGTTCTGGTTGGTACAAAAGGGATCACATATTGATATTGAGAATTATGCTGGTATTAATACATAATACCATTTAAGGTAGGGGTCGGTGGTGTTTGGGACCCGGGCATACTCATTTTAAATTTTCTGAGAATCCACTGGCTAGTAATAATTATACAGTAAGTCTATAGTTCCTGGTTGGGTAGCAATGGGGCATACTATATAAGAGTGATTATTACTCGGATTTACAATACTAAGACTTATAGGTTATGGTTTGTCACAGGGAATCACCAGTATATTTAATGACCATTGCTGGTACATATACTGTAGTGTTTGGCTTGGTATGGGGGTATACCATATATAATATTGAGAAATTAAGCTGGCTTATTAATACATATACTGTGAGTTCGTGGTTGGGGACAGAGGGGGTCTATACAATATTGATAGAATTACTGGTATTAATACATATATTTAGTTCTGGTTCGGTAACAGGGTCGTGTGATTCTTATAAACTCTTGAGAAATATCTGGTAGTAATACATATCTCGTAGTTTCTGGTTGGGTACAACGAGGGGAGAACTAAATATATTGAAAATACCGGTATGAAACTAGCGAGCACCAATGTACTGTATGCTGTGAAGGTTTCTCATTCATCCGTCATGGTATATCTTTGTTATCAATTAGATCAACTGGACTTGAAATGTAGTTTCTTGAAGACTTTACGTAGTCATAACCCGACGGGCTTTCTCAATTCCTGAATTGAATAGAACAGCCATGCGGCAATGACTAGCGTAAAACGTATCTTCATCAAGACAGTTACACGACATTTCCAAGTTCCATTTGATTCTAAATAGTGACAATCCAACAGATATACATGAGACTGTAGTTCTCGGTTGTACAATGCGGATACTGTATAATACTTGGGAGAATTACCGGATTAATCCCTTACTGTAGTTCTGGGTTTGTACAGGGTGATGATACCTATGATCTTATTGGAGAATTTTACTAGTAATTACTACGTATATCTCTTCGAAGTCTATATGTTCTGGTGTACAGGGAGACTACTACCTAATTCGAGTGAGACTTTGACGGGCTATTAATACATTGACCTGTAGTTCTGGTTGTGATAGCATTGAGATACGGTATATCTAATAATATATGTAAAGAATTACCGGGTATAAACATCATGACTGTTGATGCTTTGGGTGAAGGTTCTCATTCATCAGGTCATGGTATATCTGTTAGTACGTCAATTGGATCAACTTGGACTTGACATTAGTTCTTGCAGACGTTTTCACTAGTTCATCGTGCAACTTACTTGGCTTTCTCAAACAGTTCTGGCAATTGGCTGCCTACAAGCCCAGTCGGATGACTCCGAAACGTCTTCAAGAACATACATTTCAAGTCCATTTGATCTAATTGAATACAACAGATATACATTGATCCTCTGTAGTTCTGGTTGGTACAGGGATACTGATTATTGAGAATTACCGGTACTTGCACTACATATACTCTTAGTTCTGGTTGGTACAGGGATAACTATATCTTAATTGAGAATTTCCTATTACTTAATACATATACTTGAAGTACGCTATTGTCTGGTTTGGTACAGGGTAACTATATACATATTGAAATTACTGTCTTAATACATATAGCTGCTAGTTTCTGGTTGTGTTTCACATAGGGATACTAATAATTGTTTGTGAAGAATTACCGAGTGGTATTAAGACGTGTACTGTAATGCCTTTGTGAATGTTCTTTCATGTCATCGCCCGGTCATGGATATGTCTGTTGTAATTCAATTCAGATCACTGGACTTTGAAATGTCTTCTTGAAGACTTGCGCTCGTCCTCCGACTGGCTTTCTCAATTCTGAATTTATAAAGCCCGTCGGATTCTAGCGAAACGTCTTCAAACTACCATTTCAAGTCCAGTTGGATCTAATTGAAATTCTAAAACAGATATACATGTACGTGTCATGGTGCATGGTTGGTACATTGTGCTAACTGTATAATATTTCTAGATTTACCGGTTTAATACATCTACTGTAGTGTCTGGCTGTCGTTACACACAGAATGGAAACTATATATTAGTGTAGAATTACTAAGTATTAATAATATGACTGACGGTGTGCGTGGTTGGTACAGGGATACTATATTCGATCTGAGATTACTGTTTGTATTAATACACTGTACTTGTAGATTCGGCCATATTGTTATGGTAACAGGGATAACTATATACTCTTTGGTGTGATACCATGGTATTAATACATATACACTCCACTAAATAGTTCTGGTTGGTACAAGGGATACTATAGAAGTGAGTAATTACTGGTCATTAAGTTACATAAACTATAGTTCTCGTTTGGAGAAGCAAGGGATACGCGCACTCGTCGTGCATAACTATCTCCTATTGGGGCGAGCACATCTTGTCCGTTGGGGTACTAAGCCATATTATCCTCTCCTGATCGTCTCTGTTGGTATGGGGATAGAGTCGTATGAGCGATGGGTATATATTGAGAATTACGAGTATTTGATAAGTGCATGACTCTCTGTACCGGTTCTGCTGGTTGTGGTGTTACAGGATACTATATAATCATTCTACACATGGTAATTACTGGTGTTAATACATATACTGTACGTTCTGGTTGGTAAGCAGGAATACTAATATTGAGTGAGAGCATCATTGGTAATTAATCCAGATACTGTATTCTGGTTGGTAACAGGATACGATCTACTATTGAGAATTACTGGTGTTAAATACAGAGACTGTAGTTCTGGTTGGTTACGGAATACTATATATATGGAAGTACTGGTATTATACATATACTGTAGTTCTGGTTGGTACAGGGATACATATAATATTGAGATTACTGGTATTATACATATACTGTAGTTCTGGTTGGTACGGGGATACTATATAATATTGAGAATTACTGTATTATACATATACTGTAAGTTTCTGGTTGACATGGGATACTACTTAATATTGAGAATGCGTACTGTATTAATTACCTATACTTGTATTCTGGTTGGTAGGGATACTATATAATATTGAGAATGACTTGTATTAATACAATATACTGTAGTTTTGGTTTGGTACGGGATAACTATATATATTGTGAGAATTAATGGTATTAATCCATATGACTGTAGTTCTGGTGGGTACAGGATCTATATAATTTGAGATTACTGGTATTAATACATAATACTGTGAGTTTGGTTGGTACGGGATTCTATATATATTGAGAATTACTGGTATTATCACATCTTAGTTCTGGTTGTACAAGGATACTATAATATTTATATATTACTGTTATTAATCATATCCAGAGTTGTAGTGGTCTGGTTGGTACAGGGATACTATAAATATTGATATTTACTGGTAGTACTTACAATAATACATAGTTAGTTTCTGTGCGGTATCAATCATGACGAGGGATACTATATAATATTGAGACTCACTGGTATTAATAAATATAACAGTACTAATAGTTCCTGGTTGGTACAGGGATACTATAGAATATGAGATTACTGGTATTAACATAAACTCGTAGTTCTGGTTGGTACACGGAAAGTACATATAATCTGTGAAATTAAACTGGTATTAATACCTATACTGTAGTTCTGGTTTGTCACCGGGCTACTATATATATTGAGAATTACTGGTATTATGACATATACTGTAGTCTGGTTAGTACATGGAATACTTACTAATTTAGAAATTACCGGTATTAATACATGTAACTGTATGCTTTTGAATGTTCTCAGTCATATCCAGGTCATGGTATGCTGTTTATTCAATTATATCAACTGGACTTGAAAGTAGGTCTTGGAAAGCGACGTTTCGCTAGTCCATCCGACTGGCTTTCTCAATTTTGATATTGAGAAAGCATCGGATGACTACGAAACTTCTTCAAGAACTACAATTCCAGTCCAGTTGATCTAATTGAATACAACATATTAAACAGGTACTGTACGTTCTGGTTGGTACAGGATCCTGTATAATATTGAGAATTACCGGATTATACATATACTGTAGTTCTGGTTGTATAATGTATAATATATAAATTCGAAGTACTGGGAGTAATACATGTACTGTAGTTCTGGTTGGTACAGGGATACTATATAATATTGGAGAATTACGGGTATTAGTACATAACTGTAGTTCTGGTTGGTACCGGGATACTTAGATATTGAGAATTACTGGAATTATACATATACTGTAGTTCTTGTTGTACAGGGATACTATATATATATTGAGAATTACTGGTATTATACATATACTGTAGTTCTGGTTGGTACAGGATCTTTATCACTTTGCCATTTGAGTCCGTAAGGATTTTTCACCCTCTTTTACCTTCTCTGGATCAACTTTAGTAGGTTAAAAGGAGGCTGAAAAGGTTGGACTTGATTGATGTAATGTCTTTTATTCAATCTCATTACTATGACTATATTATTTTTTAACTTATTGATTGGTTTGAATAGTTTAGATTTATATAGAACCATTTGTATTGAAATTGTTGGGCATTTCAGTTGTAAGTCATGGTATATAAACCTGGTAGGTTGTCGGGATATGGGAAATAGAATGGGGCCGACCCAAATGGAGTCCAAAAGCAATAAAATTCTTTTTTGGCCCCCGCCTTCTACCTAAACTCTCCCCACATTGCCATGACTATAACAGTAGCACAGTTGGGCTGTGTTCATATACGGTTATTTTTTGTAGCCTCATGGACGCCAGATGGAACATCATAGGTTTCGCCTTTCTTCCGATTAAGATTAAATTCATTTTTCTGGAAAAGATCTTTATTTGGGGTCTCAACGCGTGGGGGGTGCTGTTGATATACAATAGGCACAGGGAGTGGAAACTTTATGTCGAAGGGAAACTTCTTGTTCGGTTTTTGTTCGCTAATTGCCTACATTTTGACCATCAGATAAATACACCTATTAGGAACTATTCAAGTCTGAGACTATAAGATTAAATAAGGATATGAGATACAAACAGGGAGAGCATAAAAATTCTTATGTTTGAAAATGGTGCTAACTTTGCCTCCCACCAATCAGATTCTTATAAGCTAAACTCTGATTGTTGGGGCCAATTAGCACCATTTTTTGCAATAATGAAACTTTTATTAAAAGAGTACCCTGTATAGGTTTTCTCTTCTCCCCACATGAGGGCACCAGTTTTATTAGGTTCTACAGATTCTAGTTAACCATTTTCACACATTCAATAGTATCATCTTATCCTCAATGTTGGCTAGTAAGATGTCCGAACTTCGCAAAATCCGGGTCTGCTCGAAAATCCACGACGGACCCTAAAAAGCAAATTTTTCCATTAACTAGTTTTTAGAAATACAGAAACAACAAACGCTTTCCCCCATAAAATACGAGAAATCCGCGGTTCGGAAGGCAGAAATCTGGAAAAATACGCCGTTCGCGAACGGGATAAATCGCGGCGGATCCGAGTTCGGATCGCTAAACCGTCCCATCGCCTAATTCTGAGTAATTTTCATCATACTGAGGGTTTACTGATGTATTTGTAGTTGCTAATTAACATCTTTTTAGAGCCCCATATGCAGCGTTGGATGTACAGTCGAGTCGGGTTTCTCTTGCTAAAACCTACGGATACCCTGGATCTTGTTGATGGAAATGAGTAGATGATGAATATATAAGGCTCGTTGGATAAGAACCATTTATTCGTAAGGTATTTCCAAAAGACCTTTGTTCTGGAAAAGCAAAAAAAAATGAAACCAATCAAATTGACCCTAAATAATTAGTCTCTTGTCCCCATATCACCCTCTGAGTAACAGGTCTCACGGAGGGACGTAGCCTGTTTAATTTTACTCTAAGAAACACGAAATCCTTACACGGTGTGCGCCCTTTCCAACTTAATTCAAGGGGGTCAAGAAGTAATAGAAACACAAGTATGGGCATTAACTTCCATAAAGATTCATTCAAGTCCTAACTAGTGGTCACTACCTTTTATTGCTAGCTGTACAAACATGGCCTGCACCACCACCAACTGATCCATCTTCTACTTGGGACTATGTTATTGGTTAGAAGAATAAGGAATTCATTGTCATTATCCCCTCATTGTTCAAGTCCCTTTCCGACTACACATTGAATTGAGAAATAGGGGATTCTGTAGAGATGAATGAATGAATGTTGTAAAGATGGAGCCAAATATCTATTTTAAAGAATTTGAAGTGCAAAAGATCATAGATGGTTTAATGTTTACCAGACAGGTTTTATATGGGTCATATTGATGTTATTATTATTCTATTTTATTATGTATTTAACCCTTTACCTTTGAAATTATGGTCGTTTTGCAGTCTGTACGAGTCTTTCCAAATACGAATAGAAGAAAAGGTCAGTTAACTACATATACAAACTGCATAGTAACCTCTTGACAGTGGAATAGATGATGGTTTGGCTAGATAGGATAGATAATATAGCTAGAGTGAGAAGATGGTAGATAGATAAACAGATAGATAGACAGACAGCAGGCACGGGCAGAGACATAGCAGATGTGGGCTGGGGACGGCTAGATAGATATGATGTTCGATAGACCAGCGCTAGATAGAACATAACAAACATAATATAGCCTATGATGAGGGTGCCGCGTAGATAGATAGATAGCATGTGGTGGACTAGGCATATATAGGATGTGATATACAGCGTCGAGGGTAGGCACCCGTGAGATAGATCCGACTAGATCGAGCCGGACGTGAGCATCCGATAGCTCGCTCGATCGATCGATAGAATGATGTAGATCGATACGCTAGCTCAGCTAGATCGCATCGCTAGCCTAGCTCGCCGCTCGCTCGCTCTCTCGCTCGCCTCGCTCGCCCGCTCGCCCGTCGATCCGCGCGTCGCTAGACCGCTCGATCGCTAGCTCGCTAGCTCGCTCGCGACTTACTCTCCTCGCTTCGCTCGCTCGCTGCCCTCGCTCGTCGACTCGCTCGTCGCTCGCTTCTCGCTCGCATCGCTCGCTCGCTCGCCCGCTCGCTCGCTCGCTCGCTGCCTCGCTCCCGACTCGCTAGATAGATCGATATAACGATAACGGACGAGATAAATAGATGACAGCCTAGATAGATCCTTGTGGTCATAGATCAGATAGCTGCCCGACAGATAGATTATATGAACATTAGATAGCTCGACAGACAGAACAGAACCGATAGATAGATTGATAGATAGAATAACAGCGATAGATAGATAGATAATAGATAAGATAGATAGATAGAAACGATAGATAGATAGATACATGTGGTGATAGATAGATAGATCCTAGACAGACGACAGATAGATAGATGATAGATAGATAAAGCGATAGATAGATAGATAGATAGATAGATAGATATGATAGATATAGTAACAGACAGACAGACAGATATCTAGATTATAGATAATAATAGAATAGTAGACCGACAGATAGAGAGATATAGATAGATAAAGCGATAGATAAATAGTAGATAGATAGAAAGATTAATGATAGATCGCTAGATTATTTCTGATATATAGAAAGATAGATAGATAGATTAGATAATAGATAGAAGATAGTAATATCTATAGATCATGTGTGATAGAGAGAAAGATAGATAATGATAGATGATAGATACCTGTGGTGATAGATATATGGATAGTATAGATAGGAATCATTTGGTCATAGATAGATAGGTTAGATAGGTAGAAGATAGATAGTAGATCGGTAGATATATAATAGATAGATAGATGATAGAATGATAGATAGACAACAGAGATAGATGATAGATATAGTAGATAGTATATAATGATAGATAGAATAGAGGTCGATAGATAGATAGATAGATGAAATAGATAGATAGATAGATAGGTAGATGATAGATAGATAGATAGATGATAGATAGATAGATGATAGATAGATAGCTAATTAATATAATAGATAGGATAGATAGATAGATAGTCGATAGATAGATAGATAGATAGATAGATAGATAGATAGATTAGATAGATAGATATATGATAGTAGGTAAATAGATAGATAGATAGATGATATAATCGATAGATAGAATAGATAGATAGATAGATAGATAGATAGATGATAGATAGATAGATAGACGACAATGATAGATAGATAGATTAGGAACATGTGGTGATAGATAGATAGATGATGATAGACAGACAGACACGACAGATAGATAGTTGGATAGTAGATAGATAGATAGATAGATATATATATAGACAGACAGACAGACAGATAGATAGATGATAGATAGATTAAAGCGATAGAATAGATAGATAGATATAGAGATTAGATCGATAAAGATAGAAAGATATATAGCTACTGTGGTGATAGATGTATGATAAAGATATATATGCTAGAGTAGGATAGATAGATAGACAGACAGATAGATAGATGATAGATAGTAAAGCGATAGATAGCTAGATAGATAAATAGATAGATAGATAGAAACAGACACGACAGACAGACAGATAGCTAGATAGATAGATAGATAGATAGATGATAGATAGATAGATAGATAGATAGATAGATAGACAGCACGATCGATAGATGATAGATAGATAAAGCGATAGATAGATTGATAGTTAGATAGAAAGAAAGATAGATAGATAGCTAGATATATGTGCTGACAGATAGAAAGATGATAGATGATAATAGAAGATAATAGATAAATAAGAGATAATACATGTGGTGATAAGAGAGAACGATAGATAGATATATAGATGATAGATGGAAATACCTGTGGTTAATGCATGAAGATAGATAGATAGATAGGATAAATAGATAATAGGTAGGTATGTAAGGTAAATCGAATCATATACATAGATCGTATATAGATATATAATAGGTAGATCTATAGATCGATGATAGATAGATAGATCGATAGATAGTAGGTAGATTAGATAGGAGTATATAGATAATAGATATATGACAGAGAAAATAGATAGATAGATATATAGATAGATAATATATAATATGATAGATAGATAGATAGATAGATAGATAATAGGTAGATAGATCTATGATGATAGTAGATAATAGTAGTAGGGTAGATAGAATAGATAGATAGATATATAGATAGTGATAGATAGATATATGATAGATAGAGAGATAATCAGATGAATATAGATAGATAGATAGATAATAGATAGATGAATGATATATAGATAGATAGATGATAGATAGTAGGTATATAGATAGATAGGTATATAATCGATAATAGATGAAGATATATGATATATAGATAGATAATATATGATAGATGATAGGTAGATGAGAGATAGATAGATTGGATCGACGGTTGGCATATTTTTTTTAAGAATCTACATCTTACACAAGTAATTTCAACAGTCAGTCAGCCCTCTGTCTGTCGAGAGTTTGTGTGGGTGTGAGCCGATGACTGACAGATAGACTACCTGAAGTGATTGGTCGTATGCGGCATAGAGCGATAGATAATAGAAGATAGATAGATCCATGTGGGGTAATTATAGATAATAGATAGAAGATAGTAGAAGATAGATAGATCATATATAGATTATAGATATATAGATTAGAATAATAGATAGATAGATAGATAGATAGATAGAAGATAGATAGATAGATATATAGATGAAAGATAGAAAAGATAATAGATAGAAAGATAGATAGAAAGAGAGATATAAAGATAGATAGACAATTGTATAGATCAGATAGTTAGATAGATAGATAGATAGAGAGATAGATAGATAGATAGATAGATAGATAATAGATAGATAGATGATTAGATAGATTAGGCTATATATTAGAGTATATAGATAGATAATAGATAGATAGATCGATACAGATAGAATAGATAGCTCGATGAGATCAGATAGATATAGATAGCTAACAGACAGATAGATAATTGATAGATAGATAGATAGATATATGAGATAGATAGCTCAGACAAGACAGACGATAGATATGAGTCGATAGATAAAGCGATTGATAGATAGATAGATAGATAGATAGATAGATAGATAGATAGATAGAAAGATAGATAGATAGATACATGTGGTGATAGATAGTAGATAGATAGATAGATAGATAGACAGACAGACAGATAGATAGATGATAGATAGATAAAGCGATAGATAGATAGATAGATAGATAGACAGACAGACAGACAGATAGATGATGATAAACATATATAGATAGATAGATAGTAGATAGATAGACAGACAGATAGATAGATGTAGAAGATAAAGCGATAGATAGATGATAGATACGTATAGCTAGAGGTAGATAGATAGATCGTACTAAGACAGATAGATATATAGATAGCTAGATATATGTGCTGATAGATAGAAAGATAGATAGATAGATAGATAGATAGATAGATAGATGATAGAAAGATACATGTGGTGATAGAAAGAAAGATAGATAGATGATAGATGGATAATCCATGTGGTGATAGATCGATGATAGAATAATAGAATACATGGGGATAGATAGATAGGGCTAGATAGGTAGATAGATAGATTATAGGTAGATTAGATATGATATGATAGATAGAATAGTGCTAGATACAGAAGACATCGATAGATAGATAGATAGTAGTTAGATAGCATAGATAGATAGATATATATGTAGATGATAGATAGATAGATAGATAGATTATGATAGATAGCTAGATAGATAGATAGATATATCATAGAATATAATGATAGATGATAGATAGATAATAGATAGATACGATAGATGATAGATAGATAGATAGATAGATAGATAGTAGGTAGATCGATAGATAGATAGATAGATGATAGATAGATAGATAGATAGATAGAAACATTTGGTGATAGATAGATAGATAGATAGATAGATAGACAGACAGACAGACAGACAGATAGATAGTTGATAGATAGATATATAGATAGACAGACAGACAGACAGATAGAATAGATGATAGATAGATAAAGCGATAGTAGAATAGATAGATTAGCTAGATAGCTAATAGATAGAAAGAATAAGATAGATACTGTGTGATAGATAGATAGTATATAGATAGACAGACAGATGATAGATGATCAGATGGATAAAGCGATAGAATAAAATCGATATTAGATAGCATAGATAGATGATAAAAGATAGATAGATCTGACGACAGACAACAGACACGATAGATAGATCGATGAATAGATAGATAGATGATAGATAGATAGATCGATAGATAGATTATAGATAGAGAGAAAGATACAATATATAGATAGCTAGATAATATGTGCTGATAATAGAAGATAGATGATAATAGATAGATAGATAGATCGATTATAGATAGATACACACACACATTGATACGAGAGAAAGATAGCTGATAGATGATAGCATGGAATTAGACGACATTTGGTGATAGAATAGATGATCGATGAATAGTCGATAATAGATAGGTAAGGTAGGTAATAGATAGATATATCGCCAAATAGATAGATAGATAGATAGATAGATAGATAGATAGATAGATAGATAATAGGTAGATAGATAGATAGATGATAGATAGATAGATAGATAGGTAGATAGATAGATAGATAGATAGATAATAGATAGACAGAGATAGATAGATAGATAATAGGTAGATAGATAGATAGATGATAGATAGATAGATAGATAGATAGATAGATAGATAGATAGATAGATAGTAGGTAGATAGATAGATAGATAGCTAGATAGATAGATAGGTAGATGATAGAATAGATTCGATAGAGATAGATAATAATAGATTAGATAGATGATAGATATAGAAGATGCATGATTAGATAGATAGATAGATGCTAGATAGATAGAACGATGTAGATAGATACATAGATAGAGTGATAGATCGATAGATAGAATAGATGATAGATAGTAGTAGATAGATAATGATAGTAGATGAATAGATGATAGATGATAATAGATAGATAGATAGATAGATACGATGATAGATAATAGATGACGGACAGATAGATAGATAGATAATAGAACATGTTGTGATAGATATATAGATAGATATATAGATTAGATTACAGACATACGACAGACAGATAGATAAGGTTGATAGATAGATATGATATTAATAGATAGATATATAGATCGACTACAGAACAGACAATAGATATATGATAGATATATAAGCATAGATAGAATAGATTATGATAGATTATAAGATAGAAGATAGATGATACATTTGGTTGATAGGATGATGAATCAGAAATAGATAGACAGACAGATCGGTAGATGAATAGATAATAAAGCGATAGATATAGATAGATAGATAAAATAAGCAGAATGATAGATCAGACAGACACGACAGACGCGACTGCTAAATAGATATCGATAGATAGATAGATAGATATGATCTAGAAGATAGATGTAGATAGTAATAGATAATAGATAGATAGATGACAGTACAGATATGGTGTGTGGTAATAGATAGATAAAGCGATAGATAGATTGATAGTTAGATAGAAAGATAGATAGATAGATAGCTAGATATATGTGCTGACAGATAGAAAGATAGATAGATAGATAGATAGATAGATAGATGATAGATAGATACATGTGGTGATAGAGAGACAGCTAGGATAGATAGATGATCGATGAATAGATACATTGGTTGATAGGATACTATTATATGCATTCTCGCTAATAATCGTATAGTGTCGGTAGTAGGTAGATAGATACATCTACAGAGATAGATAGATAGCTAGATAGATTACTAGGTCAGATAGATAGATAGATTAGATGATTAGCTAATAAGATATATTAGATAGTAGGGTAAATAGATAGATAGATAGATAGATGACTGACAGATAGATAGATAGATAGATAATGCATATAGATACTAGATAGATAGAATAATAGGTAGATAATAGATCGATAGATAGTAGGTAGATAGATATATAGATACGATAATGATAGATTAGATAGATAGATTAGATAGATAGATAGATAGATGATAATGATAGATATATAGATAAATAATAATAATAATAGATAGATAGAATCAGATGATAATAGATAATATAGATAGATTGAGATAGATAGATAGATAGATAGATGCCAGATAGCTAGATAGTAAGGCTAGATAGATAGATGATAGATAATAATAGATAGATGACTAGATAGTAGATTGGGATAGATAGATAATAGGTAGATAGATAGATAGATAGATAGTAGGTAAGATAGATAGATAGATAGATAATAGATAGATATAGACTAGATAGATAGATAGAGGATAATCGATAGATAGGGGACTAGGATAGATAGTCTGGTGAGAAAGATAGATGATAGATAGATAGAAGATAGATCGATATATAGACTATACGAATCGATGATACTAGATCGATATAATGAATCGTAGTAGGTAGATCGATAGTATCGATAGATAAATAGATATATATAGATAGATAGATAGATAAAGATGCTATGATAGATAGATGATAGAAATTATCGGTAGAATAATAGATAGATAGATATGGATATTGACGGTGGGCCTAGTTTTTTTAGATATACATCTTGTACCAAGTATTCAACAGCAGGCAGATCAGACGACCGATGGACGGAATGGACGGACAGATAGATTATGTCGATAGTAAAGCGATAGATATATGAATAGATAGATAGATACGATGGGTGATAGATAGATAGAAGATCGAAAGATAGTAGAAAGACTAGAAGATAGAATAGAGAGATAGATGATAGATAGATAGATGATAGATTATAGATAATAGCATATAGATAAAAGATAGATAGATAGATAGATAGAAAGAATAGCAAAGATATATAGATAGAAAGAAATAGATGAAGATAGATAGAAAGATAGAATAGATAGATAATAGATACGATAGATATAACTATCTCTAGATAAGATAGATAGACATAGAGTAGATAGATAGATAGATAGACTAGATAGTAGATAGATAATGATAGATATATAGGTAGATAGATAGCTGATAGCTTGATAGATAAAGCTAGATAGATAGATAACGATAGATATACAGACAGATAAGATCTTGATATATGAGAGATATATTAGATATATAGACAGACAGACAGACAGATAGATAGATGATAGATAGATAAAGCGATAGATCGATAGCATCGATAGATAGATAGATAGATAGATAGATAATAGATAGATATATAGAAAGATAAGATATATAATACATGTGGTTGGATAGATAATAGATCGATCGATAGCATCGATAGATAGATAGATAGAACAGACAAACAGATAGATAAGCGTAGATAGATGATAGATGATCGATAGATAGATAGATAGATATATAGATAGACGAAAGTACAGACAGATAGCTCGATGATAGATAGATAGTAGATCATAGATAGACAGACGCTTTAGGATGACTAGTATAGATCAAGCGATAGAATAGATAGATAGATAGTTAGAGAGAAAGATAGATATATAGATAGCTAGATATATGTGCTGATAGATAGAAAGATAGATAATAGATACTGGATAGATAATAATAGATGATAGATAGATACAGGTGGTGAGCAAGAAAGCAAGATAGATAGATGATAGATGGATAGATACATGTGGTGATAGATAGATGATAGATATATAACATGTGGTTGATAGATAGTTATGTGATATAGTAGATATATATATAGATAGTAGATAGATAGATTAATAATAGATAAGATGATAGATAGCAAGATAGATAGATAGATATAGGGTACAACCATAGATAGATAGATAGATAGGTAGATGGAGTAGATAGATAATAAAATATAAGACTAGATAAATCGATAATGATATATAAAGATAATAGATAATAGATAGATGAGATGATAGATTAGATGATAGCTATATCTGATATAGACTATATAGATATTCGGTAGTATAGATGATAAGATAATAGAATGATAATATATAGATAGAATAGATCGATCGATAATAGATAGAACATGTGTGATATATAGATAATAGATAGATAAGACAGACCGCCTAGACTAGACATATAGATAAGTTGATAGATAGATAGATGATAGACACGACAGACAGAGTATATAGAGGATAGATCAGAGTTAAAGCGTATGCTAGATAGATAGATAGATAGAACGTAATAGATACAGGTGGTGATAGATTAATAGATAGTTAGATAGACAGACAGATGATAGATGATAGATAGCTCCAGCCGATAGATAGATAGAATGAGATAGTAAGATAATAGATAGATAGATAAATAGATAGTAGTAGGCAGACAGACATCACAGACAGATATAGAGAGTATATAGATAGATAGATAGATGATAATAGATTATATTGATTAGATAATAGATAGATAGATAACGAGAGCAATGTATCATTAGTACGATAGTGCTAGAAGATATCTACAATGTGGACTTATCGATATGAAAAATAATATATGCTAAAATAATAGATAGAATCTTATAGATAATATTAGATAATATGATAATATAGATAGAATACATGTTGTAGAGAAGAAAGATCGGATAGATAATATAGATGGATAGATTCCAATGTGGTGATAGCTAGATGATAGATAGATAGATAAGATAGATAGGTAGTTCCGTGTAATAGATCATATAGATCACCAGAGATAGATAATATCAATAGATAGATAGCATAATAGGATATGAATAGATCACGATAATGATACTAATAGTGATAGATAGCTGGTGACATAATAGAGTAGATAGATATTATTGCAATCGAGATCACAGAGAGATAGATCTGATATATAAACTGTAGATAGATGAGATAGTGGACTGAATAGACTACAATGAATATATAGATAGATAGATAGAGATAATAGATTTATATAGATAGTTAGTAGATAGATAGCATAGTAAGATAGATAGAATAGGTAGATGAGTATCTAGCTCGATAGATATATTATAGATAGATAGATACGCTAGATGATAGATAATCGATATATAGATAGATAGATAGCTAAGATCGATACGACTACTAGATACGATAGATCAGATCATAGTCTAATAGTAAGTAAGATAGATAGATAGATGATAGATAGATAGATAGATAGATAGATGATAGATATATAGATAGCACGGACATATGATCGATAGATAGATAGATAGAACTGTGTATAGATAAAAAATCTCAGATAGAAGATAAGTGATGACAGACATTCGGCGCGGAGCAGACAGATAGATATAATCAATTCAAGATAGATAGATAGATAGATAGATAGTAAGCGATATATAGATAACAGACAGACAGATCGACAGATAGATAGATGATTAGATAGATCAAGCGATGATAGATAGATAGATATTAGATAATATAATAGTAGCTGAGATAGAAAAAATCAGATAGAGATAGAATAGATACATGTGTGACAAATACATCAAGTAGATAATAGACAGCAGATAGATAGATGTAGTAGATAGATAACGCTAGTGATTGATTGCATAGATAAATAGATAGAAATAGACAGACCAGACAGACAGACAGATCCGTTTCCCTAGCTGGCAGATGTGCACTATTCTATATTAATTCGATATCGATGTGGCAGAGCCATCAAAGTCCTAGGCGGCTCATGGTGGTGTCACGAGTACGTTTACGGTACAGGAGCGATTAACAATCAGCGTTATCCCGCTTAATATATAGATTAGGTGTTAGGTAGATACGTCGCAACACGCTCATCTTTAGATCTATGTAGCATCTCCAATACAATGGGCATCCAAAGTCGTCGAGGATGAGTGAAGTTAGATCAGAAAATGATAGATAGTGCTAGATATATGTGCTGAAGATAGAAAGATAGATATGATAGATAATAGATAGATCATGATAGATTAATCATGTGATAGAGAGAAAGATTAGCTAGATATATGATAGAGATAGATACATGTGGTGATAGATAATAGAGATCGTAGATAGATAGATAGATTGATAGGTAGTAGTAGATATATAGATCGCCGAGATAGATAGATAGATAGATCAGATCGAATTAGATAGATAGAGAGATATATAATAGGTAGATGATAGATAGATGATAGATAGATAGATAGATAATAGTAGGTAAATGAGTATAGATAATAGATAGATGACAGATAATAAGAGAGATCGATAATGAGATATAAGAGAAGTAGATAGATAAGATAGATAGATAGATAGATATATAGATCTAGGTAGATAGATAGATAGATAAGATAGTTAGGTGATAGATAGATCGATAGATAGATAGATGATATATAGATAGATAGATGATAATAGATATGATAGATCGATCGATAATAGATGATAGATATAGATAGATAGAAGATAGATTGAGAGATATATAGATATAGATAGAGGTAGATCGATAGATAGATGATAATAGATGATAGATATATATTATATAGATAGATAGATAGAGAGATAGCTAATGATATGTAGATAGATAATAGATACATATGGCTAGACGGGTGGTCATAATTTTTTTTAAAGAGATACATCTGTACCAATATGTCACAGCAGGCTGCAGACAGACAGATGGACGGATGGATCGGAACAGATGATAGATGATAGATAACTAAACAAAGCGATGATAGATGATGATAGATAGATAGATAGATACATGTTGGTGATAGATTTCGATGATATAAAGATAGGTAGAAAGATAGATAAGATAGATGATAGATAGATGATAGATAGATAGATGATAGATAGAATAGATATATAGAAAATAGATAGATAGAGATATAGAAAATAGAAAGAAGATAGATATAAAGATAGATAGAAAGATGATGAAAGATAAGGATAGATAGATAATCGATAGATAGATAAAGATAGATAGATAGAATGTGTGTGAGATAACGGGGGGGCACTCTCTCACACCCCGGGCTAATCTCGGTCGAGAGATATTACACGCACGCATGACATACCCAAGAATAGATCGATAGATACTAGAATAATAGATAGAGAGAATAAAGATTAGATAGAGGATAGAGAGATAACAGACATATAGATAGAGGATGATGAGAGATAGAGAGATCGCGGATAGATAGATAGATAGATAGACAGACAGACAGACAGATAGATAGATGATAGATAATAAGGCGTAGATAGATAGATAGATTATAGATTAGATAGATAGATAGATACTACAAGATAGATCGAAAGATAGATTAGATATACTGGTGGTGTAGAGATAGATAATAGATAGATAGATAGAATAGATATAGACGATAATATAGATAATCGACAACAGACCGATAGATAAGATAAGATAGCTAAAGCGATAGATAGATAGATAGATAGATAGATAGATAGATAGACAGACAGACAGACAGAACGATAGATACGAATGATAGATAGATAGATGATAGATAGAATAGATACAGACAGATGATATATGATAGAAGATAAAGCGCTAGATAGATAGATTAATGAAGAAGATATACAATAGTAGCTAGATATAGTGCGGACTAGATAGAAATATAGATAGTAGATAGGATAGATAGCTATAAGATTGAGAGATAGATACATGTTGGTGATCAGAGAGAACAAGATAGATAGATCATAGAGATAGATACATGTGTGTGATAGATAGACGTAGGGGATAGATAGGTAATAGTCATACGATAGATAGATAGATAGGAGATAGATAGATAGATAGATAAGCATAGAATAAGATAGCACAGAGATCGATAGATAGATAGTAGGATTTACGATCGATCGACTCGCATCCGATACTCGATAGATCGCTAGATAGATAGATAGATGCTCGATAGGTCGACCTGCACTCGCTCAGCTCGATTAGCTCGATGCTCGACTAGACTCGCTCGCTCGCTGGCTCGATAGATCGCTCCGCTCGCTCCGCTCGCTCTATCGCTACTCGCTAGCCTCGCTCCTCGCTCCTCCCTCTCTCGCTCGCTCGCTGCTCGCTATCCTCGCTGCTCCTCGCCCTAGTCGGTCGCTCTCTCGCTTCCGATAGATAGATCGATAGCTGCTCTTCGATAGATAGCACCTATGTGGTGTCGCATGATCGTAGATAGCTCCGATAGATAGACCAGACAGGCCGCCAGACCGCTAGATAGTTTGATAGATAGATAATAGATAATAGATCGCAGACAGTATCAGACAGATAGCTAGATGATCGATCGATCAAGCGATAGCTAGATAGATAGATAATAGAATAGATAGATAGATAAAGATAGATAGATCATGTGTGATACGCTAGATAGATAGATATAACCGACAATAATAGAATGATATATAGATAATAATCAGCGATAGATAGATAGATAATAGATAGAAGATAGATAAATAGATCATAGATAGACAGACAGAACAAGACGATAGAAATAGATGCAGATTATACATAGGATAGATCGTAGATGATAGATATGCATAGATGATAGATCGATAATAGATAGATAGATGATGATAATACATGTGTGATGAAAGATAGATAGATCATGATACGATGGATAGATACATTGGGTGATAGATAGATGATAGATCGATGATAGATAGATAGATAGATAGATAGTAGAAAGAATAAGGTAGTCGGTAGATAGATAGATCGATAGATAATAACATAGATGATAGAATCGATAGATAGCTAGATCATATATACGATAGATATAGGTCGATCATAGATAGTGATAGAATAGATAGATAGATGATATGATCGTAGGTAGATATATAGATTGATAGATGACAGATATATGTAGATAGATAGATAGAATAGATAGATAGATAGATCATAGATAGATAGATCGATAGATAGATAATAGTATAGAATAGATAGATAGATAAATAGATAGTAAGGTGATATAGATGATAATGATAGAAGATAATAGATAGATAGATAGATAGATGATAATAAAGAAAAAATTAGATTTTTTTTTTAGGTATTGATAGATAGATGAATAGATAGATAGATGATAGATAGATAGCTAGATGATAATAGATGATAGAAGTAGGTAGATAGATAGATAGTAAGTATAGATAATAGGTAAATAGATAAGATAATGATAGATATGATGATAGTATATAGATAGTAGGGTAGATAGATATATTGATAGAGACAGTAGAAGATGATAGATAGATGATAGATAGTATCGATAGATAGATCACTCGATAGATAGATGATAGATAGATTAGAGCTAGAAGATAGATAATAGGTATATATTAGATGATGATGTAGGTAGATAATAGTAGATATAGATAGATATCTAGATAATGATAGATAGATAGATCTTCGATGATATATAGATCGATGATAGATTAGATAGTAAGATATATAATAGATGAATAGATAGATTATAGATGATAGATAGATAGATAGATAATCATTATATGATAGTAGGTAGATGATGATATAAGATAATAGATTAGATAGATAGATATGATAGAAATTAGATAATCAATAGATGATAGTAGATAGATGATAGGATAGGATAGATAGATAGATAGAATAGATATAGATAGATAATAAATATATTGATATATGATAGATAATGATAGATAGATGTCGTAGATAGATCGATAATATAGATAGATAGATAGAAATAGATAGATAATAGATAGATCGATTCGATAGATGATATATAGAACGGTGTGCAATATTTTTTTTAAAGAGATACATCTTACACAAGTTTTCAACTCTTTGCTCATTCTTTGTTTGAGATTTGTTGACGTGTTACAGTTTAGTTTCTTCCTACCCTTACAGACAAAAATGACACATTCCTTCATTTCTCATTAGCATCACATACTCGCTCTGCAAGGTTAACCCTTCAGGTCAAAGTTATTAAGTGAATTAACGTACAGTCCTGTTTATTCTTGGGCCTTTTGTCCCCGGTGTAAGTCTAGGTTGTCGTTAATATCTAAACTTTGCTTCGGGTATTTCGCTTCCCCCCCCAACCATTATAAGTCTCCCAGACCCTGATAAGAGAACACATTCCAACAATAGCAAGTTATTCACCCTCACCATCACCCTTGGAAAGTTTGCATTTTGGGTTTTATAGATGTCTTGATTTTCTCACAGATCTTTAAAGGGATCTATGGTAAAATGATACATTGCTCAATTTCCAGACAATAATAAAAGGTCAGTGTATTCTGCCTTAAAATTCTTACCTGTTCCTCTGTGGCTCTGTTTTTGCCCACAGGCTTGGTTTTTAACTGCAAGGGCTCCCCCCTCCCTGGTCATTCCACCGTTCATATATCCGGCTGTGAACCAAACTGCTCATGCCATTATCCCCTGCACTTCTCCCTACACTTTTTAACAAAAACCCCTCCTGTAATTAAGTCCCTGTAGAGACCATGCTAATGTGCGTTCCATGGATACACTCTTCCTAATAATACATAAGACGAGAAGGGGGGGAGTTAGGAGAGACCCGAGCCTGGCCTTATCACTGCAGCCAATCTCCCTTTTTACAGGCATAATAATCCCTTTTTACATCACAACTGAGGACTCTTGGGAGTAAAGCATTTTAAAAAAAGCGTTTAAGCTACTACAGTGTCAGCACGATGGGCTTCCACCAGCACAGGGAGTACAGGTAGGTTATTGTCATGCGTGTCCTATCACAGTAACAATAATAATAGTGATAATAATAATAGTGATAATAATAATGATGATCATAATAATAATTAATAGTTTGGTTTTTTTTGTTTTGTTTTTAGAGTTGCGTATCAGTGATCCCACACAAGTGCTCCAACAGCACAGGTAGTACCGGTAGGTTATTTTCATGCCTGTATAATCACTATATAATAATAGTATTAATAGTGATAAAACATCTCCGCCATAGTACTCGTGATGATGATGCATGATGGTGATGATAATAATCCTTATAATATAGTTGAAGATGAGATAGATAATCTAATAACTCACTCATAATAATAAAGTGCTGATGATTATCGCTCCTACATCCTCCTACTACTACTCCTCGTGATCTGCTGCTGCTCCTACTCCCTCATCCTCCTATGCTGCGGCTGCACATGACTCCTACTCCTAATTCATCCTGTGCTGCTGCGCCTCCTAATCCCTCCTAATCATATGCTGCTGCTGCTGCCTTCCTCCTCCTACTCCTCTCCTCCGCCTCTCCCTCATCGTGCTGCTGCTCTCCTCTACTCCTCCTCCTCATCCTCCTCGCTGCTGCACTGACTAATTCATCTCCTCTCCTCCTCCTCCTCGTGCTGCTGCATGCTTGCTCCCTCCTCCTCCTCCTCCTCCTCCTCATAGTGGCTGCTGCTGCTGACTCCTGCTCCGCCTCCCCTCCTCCTCCATCCTCCTCCTCCTCCCTCCTCATCGTGCTCCGCGCTGCTGCTCCTCCTCTCCTCCTCCTCCCGTGCTGCTGCTTCTGCATAGCTCCTCACTTCCCCTCCCTCCTCCTCAGTCTCCTCCTCCTCGTGCCTGCTGCTGCTAGCTCATCCTCCTCCTCCTACTCCTCCTTCTACTCCTCCTCCTCCTCGATGGCTGCTGCTGCTGACTCCGCATCCTTACCTCCTCTCGTGCTGCTGCTGCCTGCTCCTCCTCTCCTCCTCCTCCCTCCTCGTCCTCCTTCCTCCTCTGCTGCTGCTGCTTGCTCCCTCCTCCTCCTCTCCTCCTCTCCTCCCTCTCCTCGTGCTGCTAGCCTGCTGCTCCTCCTCCCTCCTCCTCCTCCTCATCACATCCTCCTCGTGCTGCTGCTGCTCCTCCTCCCTACCTCCTTCTCCTCCCTCATCTCCCCTAACTCCTCGTGGATCTGCATGCGGCTCCTCCTCCTTCCTCCTCCTTCCTCCCTCCTCCTCTCCTCGTGCTGCTTGCTTCTGCTCCCCTCCTCCTCCTCTCCTCTGCGGCTGCTCCTCTCTTCCTCCTCCTCCTCCTCCTCCGCCGCTCCCTCCTCCTCCCTCTCTCCCTCCTCCCCGCCTCCCTCCGGCTTGCTGCATTCTGCTCCTCACTCTCCTCACTCCGCCTCCTCCTCGTGCATGCTTGCTGCTGCTCCTCTCCCTCCTCTCCTCCCATCGTCCTCACCCCTCCCTATTGCTCGCTGCTCTGCTCATATCCTCCTCCTCCTCTCCTCCTCCTCCTCCGCGTGGTGCTGCTGCTGCTCCTCCTATCCTACTCCTCTCGTGCTGCTGCTGCTGCTGTACCTCCTCCTCCTCATACTCGCATCCTCATAGTGAGATGAGTACCTATACTAATACAATCAGTGATGATGCTGAGGCATGTCTGTATACAACCTCCAATACTATGTTAATATGTAACTGTTATACAGACATTATGGGTAGGGTATAAAGGTTGGAGTAGATGGACATATGTCTTTATACAACCTCCAATACTATGTTACTATGTAACTGTTAGACGGACATTATGGGTAGGGTATAAAGGTTGGACTAGATGGACATATGTCTTTATACAACCTCCTATACTATGTTACTATGTAACTGTTATACAGACATTATGGGTAGGGTATAAAGGTTGGACTAGATGGACGTATGTCTTTATACAACCTCCAATACTATGTTACTATGTAACTGTTATACAGACATTATGGGTAGGGTATAAAGGTTGTATAAAGACATCCCCTAGTAACTTCATAGTATTGGAGGTTGTGCTTGTGGACATGGTTCCTCTTCATCCACGGTCATGGGTATTATCTGTTGGTATTCCAATTAGATCAACGAGGAATGAAATGTAGTTCTTGAAGACGTTTCGCTAGTCATCACGATGGCTTTTTCAACTTCAGAATGACATAGTACAAGAATCTGTAGGCCAATTCTACCCTGAGGAAATCCCACTTAGCATATCACAGCCAGTGTGCGGTGTTAAGGGTGGTGATTTAGATTAGTGGCTAGAGGTGTTATAGGAACGCCCAGAGTAACGGTGTTAAAACAGATTCTGTACATGGCTCAGACAGTTGTTGTCCAACCCCCACAACCTCTATTTAGGCTGGTGGTTTATTTACTTTTCCATCATAACTTGCATCCTTAACACATCCTCTATGAACCAGTCACGTTCCTTCGCCAGTATGTAACAGTACAATCTTCAAAGGTGATGTCCTTGTATCTTAAGATGCAGATACACGGCTGCAGTCTGACCGACGAATTGGCTCTTTTGCTGGCGCCATACGTGCTGATGTGCGTTGGTTCTCCCCCACAGTTAAAATCAGAGCATTCTTTTCCCCAACGTTGCACCTGCCCACGCAATTATGATGTCACTTTTCTTGTGTCTGTGGTATGGGCTGGTCTTTGGATGTACCAATTGCTTGCCCTCAGCGGGTTGTTCGCGTTTAAAGCAGCACAGGGATATGATGTGTTTTTGCAAAACTTCTTAATTTCTCGGGACCCCTCGTACATATGGGAGACCATGTTCTTCCTCATGTCTTGCTTTTCCCATTCAACTTCGGTATGTTGTGTTTTCTTTCCTCTACGCTTTTTTGACAAAGGCCCCAGTCTGGATATCACAAGTTTTAAGAGGCCCCTCATCTGAGAAGTGCATTTCTTTAGCCTTAGCCTCTGTGCTAGTGGGGACTTTTCGGCTCTGGTTGCGGGTTCTGATGGAACCCAGCTTGTGATCTAAAGGGTGGTGGGCGTTCCTATATCACACCTTCTAGCCACTGTTTCTAACACACCCTTAACACCGGCGTGATATGCTAATTGGGATCTCCAGGGTACAGTAATTGGCCACAGACTGTCTTGCTGTACTAGTCCATCTGTAATTGATGAGAAGCATCAGGCGATGAACTAGCGAAACGTCATTCAAGAACATTACAATTCAAGTCAGTTGATCTAATTGAAAAACAGATGATTGGAGGTTGTATAAAGACATATGGTCCATCTTAGTCCAAACTTTATACCTACCATAAGTCGTGTCTATAACAGTACCATAAGTAAACTGTATTGGGGTCTGTATAAAGGACATACGTCGCAATCTATGATACCCAACTTTTACCCTACCCATAATTCTGTCTAACAGTAACATAATAACATAGTATTGGGGTCGGATATAAAGACCATAGTACATCTAGTCCAACCTTTATATCCCCTACCAATATGTCTCTATCAAACGCTCTACACTAGTAACTATTAGTATTGGACGCAAGCTAAAGACATCGTCATCTAGTCCAACCTTAACCCTACCCATAAGTGTTTTATAACAGTACATAGTAACACAAAGTATTGAAGGTTGAATAAAGACATAACTTCCTCTAGGTCCAACTTCATTTATACACCTACCACAATAAGTGTCTAACAGTTACATAGTAACATAGTATTGGAGGAGGTTATAAAGAATAGTCCTTTAGTCCCAACCTTTTACCCTACCCATAATGTTCTGTTATACACGTTACATCTAGTAAACGTATTAGAGGTTGATAAAGACATTATCCATCTAGTCCAACCTTTAGACCCTACGATAATAGTCTTGTATAAAAGTTACATAGTAAAACATAGTATTGGAGGATGTAAAAGACATACATCCATCTGTAGTCAACCATTTATAACTAAATAATGTCTGATAACAGTGTACATAGTAGCATAGTATTGGAGGATGTGCTAAAGACATATGTCCATCTAGTCCAACCTTTATACCCTACTCAGAATGTCTTGTATAACAGTTTACATATTAACATAGTATTGGATGTTGTATAAAAGACAAATATCCATCTAGTCCAACCTTATTACCCCTAACTACTGTCTGTATAAAAGTTACAAGTAAATAGTATTGGAGGATTGTATAAAGACATTAACTATTAGTCCAACCTTTATAACCTACCATAATGTCTGTATAACAGTTACGCAGTACATAGTATTGGCGGATGTTAAGAAGACATCCATCAGTTAACCTTTATAACCTACCCATATGTCTGTTAACAGTTACATGGTAACAACGTAGTATGGAGGTTGTATAAAGACATATTCATCTGATCCCAACCTTTATACCCTACCCATAATATCTGTCTGACAGTTGTACATAGTAGCACTAGGATTGGCGGTTATAAAGACACACGTCATTAGTCAACCTTTGATCCTACCCCATAATGTCTGTAACAGTTACATACAAATAGCATGGAGGTTGTAAAAGAATACGTCTTCATTAGTCCAACTTTATACCCTACCCATAATTTCTGTCAACAGTTACATAACTTAGTAACCTATATTGGAGGTTGTATAAAGATATACGTCCATCTAGTCAACCTCTTATAACCTACTAACCAAGCCTTAATGTTTGTATAACAGTTACATAGTAACATGTATTGGAGGTTGTATAAAGACAATACGTCCATCTAGTCCAACCTTATAACCCTACCCATAATGTCTCGTATAACAGTCTACAAGTAACATAGTATTGGAGGTTGTTATAAAAGACAAACGTCATCTAGTCCAACCTTTATACCCTACCCATAATGTCTGTATAACAGTTAAATAGCTAAATAGTATTGAGGTTGTATAAAGACATACCATCATCAAGCCCACTTTATACCCTACCCATAATGTCTGTATAACAGTTACATAGTAAACATAGTATTGGAGTTGTATAAAGACATACTCCATCTAAGTCCAACCTTATACCCTACCCATAAGTCTGTATAACAGTACATAGTAACATAGTATTGGAGGTGATTTATAAGACATACGTCCATTTCAGTCAACCTTTATACCCTACCCATAATGTCTGTATAACAGTAATAGTAACATAGTATTGGAGGTGTGTATATAAAGACCTATACAGTCCAGCAGTCCAACCTTCTTATACCCAACCCATAATGTCTGGTTATACAGTTACATAGTACCATAGTATTCGGAAGTCTTGTGTATAAAGACATACAATCTAGTTCCAGACTTTTAAACCCTACCCATAATGTTGCCTTATAACAGTTACATAGTAAATAGTATGGAGTTGTATAAAGACATACGTCCATCTAATTCCACACACTTTATACCCTACCCACATATGTGTTGTATAACAGTTACATAGTAACATAGTATTGAGGAGTATAAGACACACGTCATCTAGTCCAACCTTTATAACCCTTACCCATAATGCGTACTGGTATAACAGTTACATAGTAAATAGTATTGCGATGGTTGTCAAAAAAACAATAGGTTCCATCTAATCCAAACCCTTTTATACCCTATCCCATAAGTCTGTAAAACAGTTACATAGTACATAGTATGGAGGATGTATAAAGACCATACGTCCATCTAGCTAAATCCACTCGATACCCTACCCCATTAATGCTTGTATAACGTTACTATCCAGTAACCATAGTAGTGGAGGCATGTATAAAGGAACAGTACCATCAATCTAGTCCAACCTTTATACCCTACCATAATCGGTTGTATAACATGTTACATAGTAACATAGTATGGAGGTTGTATAAAGACATACGTCCATTTAGTCCAACCTTTTATCACCCTACCCATAATGTCTGTATAACAGTTAACATGTAGCATAGGATTGGAGGTTTAAATAAAGACCAACGTTATCTAGTCCAACCTTTATATCCTACCCACACTTTTATGCTCGTAACAGTTACATAGTAAACATGCATTGGAGTGTGTTAAAGACACTTCCATCTAGTCACAATCTTTAACCCTACCCATAATGTCTGTCTAACAGTTACATAGTAAACATTAGTATGCAGGTTGTATTAAGACAAACGTTCCATCTCTAGTCCAAACCATTATACCACCCATAATGTCTGTATGATACAGTTACATAGAACAGTAACATGGTATTGGAGGTTGTATAAAACATTCCATCCATCAAGTCCAACCTTTAATACCCTACCCATAATGTCTGTATAACAGTTACATTAGTAACATAGTATTGAAGTGTATAAAGACATACGTCATCTAATCCAACCTTTTTACCCTACCCATAATGTCTGTATAACAGTTACATAGTAACATAGATTGAGGTTGTATAAAGACATACGTCCATTTAGTCCAACCTTTATACCCTACCATAATGTCTGTATAAAGTTACATAGTAACATAGTATTGGAGGTTGTTATAAAGACATCACGTCATCTAGTCCAACCTTATACCTACCCATAATGTCTGGAAACAGTTACATAGTAACATAGTATTGGAGTTGTATAAAGACCATACAATCTAGTCCAGCCTTTATACACCTACCCATAATGGTCTGTATAACAGTTACATAAGTACATAGTATTGGAGGTTGTATAAAGACATACGATCTGAATCCAACTTTATACCCTACCATAATGTTCTGATAACAGTACATAGACAGAGATTGGAGGAGTATAAAGACATTACGCATCTAGTCCAACCTTTAATACCCTACCCATAATGTCTGTATAACAGTGACATAGTAACATTAGTTATTGGAGGTTGTATAAAGACATAGTCCATCTAATCCAACCTTTATACCCACCCATAAGTCTGTATAAACAGTTACATAGTAACATAGTATGAGGTGTATAAAGACACTCGTCCATCTGTCCAACCTTTATACCCTACCCATAATGTCTGTATACAGTTACATAGAACATAGTTATTGGAGGATGTATAAAGACTATATCCATCTAGTCCAACCTTTATACCCCTACCATAAATGTCTGTATAACAGTGTACTAGTAACATTAGTATTGGAGGTTGTATAAAGACATACGTCCATTTAGTCCAACCTTGATGCACTACCCATAATGTCTGTATAACAGGTACATAGTAACATAGTATGGAGGTTGTATAAAGACATACGTCCATCTAGTCCCAACCTTTATACCCTACCCATAATTGTCTGTATAACAGTTACATCTAGTAACATAGTATTGGAGGTTTATATAAGAACATATGTCCATATAGTCCAACCTTTATACCCTACCCATAATGTCTGTATAAACAGTTACATAGTAACATAGTATTGGAGGTTATATAAAGACACATGTCCATCTAGTCCAACTTATACCCTACCACCATAATGTCTGTATAACAGTTACATAGTTACATTAGTATTGGAGGTTGTTAAAGGACAAACCTCCATCTAGTCCAACCTTTATACCTACCCATAATGGTCTGTATAACAGTTACTGTTAACATAGTATTGGAGGTTGTAATAAAAACATATGTCCATCTAGTCAACCTTTATACCCTTATTACCTTGGACCATTTAGGTAATTGTCTTTATCTCAAACACAGTTACTAGAACAGGGTTATTTGGAGGTGTAATAAAGACATACATCCATCTAGTCCAACTTTTACCCACCCATAATGTCTGTAGAAACTTTGGTACATAGCTAACACTAGTATGGAGGGTGTATCAAAGACATTACGTCCCACTAGCTCCTCAACCTTTATACCCTACCATAATGTCTGATAACAGTCGACATAGTAACATAGTATTGGAGGTTGTATAAAGACATACGTCCATCTAGTCCAACCTTATACCACTACCCATAATGTCTGTATACAGTTTACATAGTAACATAGTTGGAGGTTGTATAAAGACAAACGTCCATCTAGTCCACCTTTATACCCTACCCATAATGTCTGTATAACAGTACATAGTAACATAGTATTGGAGGTTGTTCTAAAGACATATGTCCATCTATCCAACCTTTATACCCTACCCATAATGTCTGTAAACAGTTACATAGTAACACTGTTGGAAGGTGTAGCAAAAGACAAACGTCCATCTAGTCCAAACCTTTATACCCTACCCATCATGCCTGTCTAACAGTTGCATATTGAGGCTAATTAAAGGACATACATCCACGCAGTCCAACTTTTAAATCTCCCAAAGCTCTACTGAACAGTTGATCAAAGAAGGCAAAAAAATGGCAAGGCAATGGAAGGATCTTTGGTAACATAACAAAAATTTAAGTTACTACAAATTTGAAAACAAACCACTGGCTCTCTGAAGGCACACCCATATTAACTCACACAACATTTATACCCTGGGTCTATAAGTTAAGAATTTACTATAAAGGCTCTCTCGTGGTTTACTCTTTTTTTGAACACTAGAGAGGGTCTTTCTTTGGTAATTGATAGTTTGAGATATAGTCCTAAAACTGTAAGGTGTCAGTCTTCATTCACCTACCTCCAAAACAGCCTCATGTACAGATAACTTCTGATGGACTAGCTAGAGGTTACTTTGTGTATAGAAAGTACAGGGAGCTGTTACATATGGGTACATATTCTATTTTCTGGTGCATATGGACCCAATTCAAAGGTGTTTACTAAAACCAGTTATTACTTTATGCATTAGAACAGATATTTTGATATTATCATGGGCCCAGGAATGTGCATGATCTTTTTTTTCTTTGCTTACACTATGTTTTGGTCAGATAAGTAGGACTTCCACAATCTTTAAAGTCATTTTAGTACGGCTGATGCTGGACAAAAGTATTCCCATTCCCTTCAGATAAAAAATATATATATAAAAGTGTTAAAGGGAATGTCCACCACAAAACTGCAGATCTACCAACCTCTCTCTGAGAGTGTGTGTAAAGCACCAAACCGCTCCAATTTACAATCCAAGAATCCAGACCAGTAGTAACCCAAGTCTGCCATCTCCATCTGTCTCATCTTGCTCCAACATCAACATCACAGCCATTGACTGGACTGGGATTCAGAGCAAACGTCCCTGCACAAACTCAAGCTCGATCTGGTAATCACTCTAGATTGTAAAAGTGTTAGCGGCTATGGCTTAGAGTTGGTGGATTTAGATTTTTTGGGGTGGACGTGCCCTTTATTACAATAGCTTACAAAAGACAGAAGCCGTGCTATAAACATCAAGCGGTATACAGGATAAGGTGGTGTTCGCTAAGCTTGTGGTCACTACATAGCCCAGAATCTTTCCATTGATCCTATTTGAACAAATCTAGTTTGTTTCTCCCCCAGGACACAGTAGTAAATAAAGACATCCTTAGTTCACGCGTCATTGTTTGTAAAGGGGGTCTGTGTGTTCAGCCAATGTTGCCTAATATTACATTTATTCAATATCATCTTAACTTCCTTCAGTAGGCAAAACTTGGTGGCATTTGATTCCAATGAATATAATGAAAACAAATGAATGGTATGTACCAGCACATTAATGGTTATTCATATCCACTACAGGTCAATTTAATATGGAAAGTTTAAGATTTAAATTACAGATTCTGGGGTTTCTTTTTTCAGGGCAGAATTCAAATCCCCTAACTATACAATGTTCTTCAAGTAAATGGTCCACTATGACGTAAGATTTGCATGTTAACTGTCAAGGAAATCAGTTTGGTTTCTCTGTTTAATATTAGAATGTGGATGAATGAAAGGGTTAATTATTGGGGATTGAGAGAAATTGCATTGTCTGGGGTCTCAGGAGAACTAACCATAGGGATGGGCAGGCGGTGTGACGGCTTTCACGAGGGAGGGACGTAGAGGATGGACTGGTCATTCTAAAGAACTTTATTCTTTTTCTACATAACCTTTACATCATATGGTTCAAAGGAAACCACTGTAAGTACAAATAATAAATACAGATCAATAGAGACTGGATGTGGAGAATTATAGACTTTCTGTTAAACAAGAAATCCTTCATACACCCATCAGAATTAATGTGGGTAATAGCAAGTTCAGCTGAATAGCTTAAAAGTGGGCTAGATAAGTTGTTAAAAACTAACTAATATTGTACGTTAAATTAGTCTCGGTGGTCGGACTATATGATTGTTATTAATACATATACTTGCGTTCGGTGGTACCGGGTACTATTATAATATTGAGATTTACTGGTATTAATACATTATACTGAGTTCTGGTGGTACCGAGATACTATATAATATTTGAGGAATTACTGTTATTAACTACATATACTGAGTTCTGGATTGACGGGGATTACTTTAATATAATATTGAGAATTACTGTATTCCTACATATACGGTCGTTTGGTTGATACGGGGTACTATATAATATGAGAATACTGGTATTAATACCATATACTGTAGTTCTGGTGATACGGGAGATTACTACTTAATATTGAGATTACTGGTATTAAATACATATACTGTAGTTCTGTGATACGGGGAACTAATATATATTGGAATTATGGTATAATACATATACTTGTAGTTCGGTTGATACGGGGGATACTATATAATATTGAGAAATTACGTAGCTAGACATATATGTCGTTCTGGTTGTACGGGGATACTATATAATATGAGAAATTACTAGAGTTAATTACATTACTGTGAGTTCTGTGGTTGATACGGGATACTGATATAATATTGAGAATTACTGGTATTAACTACATATACTGTAGTTTGGTTGAGTAACAGAGCCGATACATATAATATGGAATTTGGTATAATACATATACTGGAGTCTGGTGTGGACTAGGGATACTATAATAATATTGAGAACGTAATGGTATAATACATATAACTGTCAGTTCTGGTGATACGGGCGTACTATATAATATTGAGATATCAATGGTATTAATACATATACTGACGTTCTGTTGTTGACTACAGGAGAATTACTATATAAATATTAGAATTACTGGTACTTATACAAATTGTAGTTTCTGTTGGATACGGGAAATACTATAATTTGAGAATTACGGATTATCATAGTCTGGATCGGTACTATAGAGAATAATGAATTCAGTATACTGGTTTGCGTTCGGTCCCGATAATATATACATACTGAGAGTTATGGCTATTAATACATATTCTGTTAATTGGGGTTGGTACAAGGATTACTATAGAATATTGAGAATTATGGTTAATTAATACATTATACTGTAGTTATGGTTGGTACGGGATATACTATAATCATTGAGAACTAATGGTATTAATACCATACTCGTAGTTCTGTTTGGTACAGGGGTACCCGGATACTATATTAATATGCGAATTTGGTATTAATACATGATATTGGAGTCTGGTGGTACGGGGGGGATATCTATATACCTTTTTTAGCATATCTGAAATTTTGTATAATAATATTACTGTAGTTATGAGTTGGTACGGGGCATACTATATAATATTGAGAATTACTGGTTTAATACTTATACTTGCCTAGTTCTGGTGGTACAGGGATACTATATATATTGAGAATTTACTGGTATTAAACATCATACTGTAGTCTCGGCGGTACGGGGATTCTAATAATATTGAGAATTACTGGATTAATACACATACTGTAGGTTCTGGTTGGTTCGGGGGATTCCTGATATAAATTATTTATGTAATTACTGGTATTAACTACATTATACTGTAGGTCTCGGTTGGTACCGGGATACTATAAATATGAGTAATAATGGTATTAATACATATACTGTAGTTCTGGTTGGTCGTACTGAGGGATTACCTGGAATTATCATATATTGAGTCTGCTTGACGCAACATCAATGGTATAATACAATTAGTATTAATACACCTTTGGTTAAAAAAACGGATACTATAAATGTATGGTATATAAAGATCGTTCGGTTGGACGGGATACCTATAATATTGAGAATTACGTTATAATACATATATTCGGAGAATCTGGTTGTACAGTGCCTATACCTATATAATATTGAGAAATTATGGTATTAATAATAATGTAACAGTTCTGGTTGGTACAGAGCGACTGCTATATAATATTGAGAATTACCTGGTTTAAATACATATACTGTAGTTTGGTGTGTACAGGCCGGATACTATATAATATTGACGAATACCACCTGGTAAATTAATTATACATCATACTATATACAGAACTAACGTGGTTGCAGGATTAATATGAGAATTACTGGTATTCTACATATTACTGTAGTTCTGGTTGGTTACGGGATTACTATATAATATTGAGAATTACCTGGTATTAATACATAAATTGTAGTTCTGGTTGGTTACAGGACTATCTATATAATATTGAGAAATTACTGGCTATTAATACATATATGTACGTGCTGGATGGTAGGATACATATACTTAGAATCATAGCGGTACTACATATAATGTAGTTCTGGTTGGCCTTTACAGGGATACTAATAATATTGAAAATTACCGGTATTCAATACATGGTACGTATTGCTTGTGGGTTCTCATCATACCAGGTCATGCTATATTCTGTTGTATATTAATTAGATCAATGGACTGAAATGTAGTCTCTGAAGACGTTTCGCTAGTCATCTGACTGGCTTCTCAATTCTGAATTGAGAAAGCCAGTCGGAAAACGACTAGCGAAAGTTCTCCAGATACGAAACATTTTCAAGTCAGTTGATCCTTAAGTTCGAAACAAACAGATATACATTGACTGTTAGTTTGGGCTTTGGCTACAAGGGATACCTGTTAATATTAAGCAATACAGGTATTAAAACTATACTTAGTCCTCGTTATGGTTGGTACAGGGATACCTATCATATTATTGAGAATTACTAGTATGAATACATGATACTGAAGTAATAGTTCTGGGGTCGAAGGGATACTATATAATATTGAGGGCAATTACGGTTTATAATACATATACTGTAGTCTATGGTGTGGGAACCAGGGATACTAAATAATACTCGCAGGCTTATTACCCCCCTTTTTTACCCATGAGGTCTTTCAGATCTAGTATTCGTCATGCTTGTGAAAGCGTCTCTCATTCATCCAGGTATGGTATAGTTGTTGTATGTCAAATTAGATCAATGGACTGAAGGTGAGTTCTTGAAGACGTTTCGGAGTCATCCGATGGCTTTCTCAATTCTGAAGTGAGAAAGCCACAGTCGGATGACTAGACGAAACCGTCTTCAAGACTACATTTCAAGTCCAGTGATCTGATTGACATACAACCAGATATACATGTACTGTAGTTCTGGTTGTTCTAAACAGGGTATGTATAATATTGAGAATACCGGTATTAAGACAATACTGTAGTTCTGGTTGGTACACGGGATGATACTAATATCTATGAGAATTACTAGTATTATAACATATATGACGTTCTGGTTGGACAGGGAACTATAGTATATTGAGAATTTATGGTATTAAAAACTAGATGGACATATGTCTTTATAAAACTTCCAATACTATGTTACTATGTAACTGTTATACAGACATTATGGGTAGGGTATAAAGGTTGGACTAGATGGACATATGTCTTTATATAACCTCCAATACTATGTTACTATGTAACTGGTTTTATACAGACATTATGGGTAGGAGTATAAAGGTTGGAAGTAGATGGACATATGTCTTTATGAACCTCCAATACTATGTTACTATGTAACTGTTATACGACATTATGGTAGGGTATAAAGGTTTGGACTAGATGGACGTTTGTCTTTATACAACCTCCAATACTAGAGTTACTATGTAACTGTTTATACAGACATTATGGGTATGGATAAAAGGTTGGACTAAATGGGACGTATGTCTTTAGACAACCTCCAATACTATGTTACTATGTACTGTTATATCAGACATTATGGTAGGGTATAAAGGTTGCGACTAGATGGACGTATGTCTTTATACACCTCCATACTATGGTTACTATGTACTGTTTAACAGACATTATGGGTGGGTATAAAGGTTGGACTAGAGGATGTATGTCTTTTATACACCTCCAATACCAATGTTAAATGTAACTGTTATAAAGACATTATGGGTAGGGGTATAAAGGTTGGATTAGATGGACTATATGTCTTTATACAACCTCCAATACTATGTTAACTATGTACTGTTATACAGACATTATGGGTAGGGTATAAAGGTTGGACTATGATGCAGTTTGTCTTTATACCACTCCAATACTATGTACTATGTAACGTTATACAGACATTATGGGTAGGGTTAAAGGTTGGATTAGATGGACTTATGTCTTTATACAACCTCCAATACTATGTTACTATGTACTGTTATACAGCCATTATGGGTAGGTAATAAAGGTGGACTAGATTGTATGTCTTTATACAACTCCATACTATGTTACTATGTAACTGTTTTATCAGACATTATGGGTAGGGTATAAAGGTTGGACTAGATGGACGTATGTCTTTAACAACCTCCAATACTATGTTACTATGTAACTGTATACAGACATTATGGGTAGGGTATAAAGGTTGGACTAATGGACGTATGTCTTTATACAACCTCCAATCCTATGTTACTATGTACCTGTTTATACAGACATTATGGGTAGGGTATAAGGTTGGATCTAGATGGAGTATGTCTTTATACACTCCAATACTATGTTACTATGTACTGTTATACAGACAATTAATGGGTAGGGTATAAAGGTGGACTGATGGATGTATGTCTTTATACAAGCCTCAATACTATGTTACTATGGTAACTGTTTACAAGACATTATGGGTAGGTATAAGTTTGGATTAGATGGAACGTTATGTCTTTATACAACCTGCCAATACTATGTTACTATGTAACTGTTAACGCCATTATGGGTAGGGTATAAAGTTTGGACTAGATGACGTAGTCTTTATACATCCTCCAATCATGTTCTATGTACTGTTAACCAGACATTGGGTAGATAAAGGTTGGACTAGATAGCGTGTGTCTTTTTACAACCTCCAATCCTATGTACTATGTAACTGTTATACAGACATTATGGGTAGGTATAAGGTTGGACTAATGGAGTATGTCTTTATACAACTCCAATACTATGTTACTATGTAACTGTTATACAGACATTATGGTAGGGTATAAAGGTTGGACTAGATGATTACATTTCTTTATACACCTCCAATACTATGTTACTATGTAACGTTATACAGACATTATGGGTAGGGTATAAAGGTTTTGGACTAGATGGACGTATGTCTTTATACACCTCCATACTATGTTACTATGTAACTGTTATACAGACATTATGGGTAGGGTATAAAGTTTGGATTAGATGGACGTATTGTTTCTTTATACAACCTCCAATACTATGTTACTATGTAACTGTTATACAACCTTATGGGTAGGGTATAAAGGTTGGACTAGATGGAACGTGTGTCTTATACTCCTCAATACTATGTTACTATTTTGTAATGTTATAAGAAATTATGCGGTAGGTTAAAAGGTTTGGATTAGATGGACGTATGTCTTTATACAACCGCCAATAACTATGTTACTGATGTACTGTTAACAGACATTATGGGTTAGGTTAAAAGGCTGGAACAGATTGTATGCTTTATCAAATTCTCAATAACTATGTTTACATGTAACGTTATACAACCTTATGGGTATGGTGGTCCATACAAGGTTGACTACGATGGACTATGTCCTTTATACAACCTCAAATCTATGTACTATGTAACTGGTAATTTATCAGAGACATTATGGGTTAGGATTAAAGGTTGGGACTAATGACTTATGTCTTTAACAACCTCCAATACTATGTTATATTAACTGTTATACAGCCTTATGGGTAGGGTATAAAGGTTGGATTAGATGGACGTATGTCTTTATACAACTTCCAATACTATGTTACTATGTAACTGTTATACAGACATTATGGGTAGGGTATAAAGGTTGGACTTGATGGATGTATGTCTTTATACAACCTCCAATACTATGTTACTATGTAACTGTTATACAGACATTATGGGTAGGGTATAAAGGTTGGACTAGATGGACGTATGTCTTTATACAACCTCCAATACTATGTTACTCTGTAACTGTTATACAGACATTATGGGTAGGGTATATAGGTTGGACTAGATGGATGTTTGTCTTTATACAACCTCCAATACTATGTTACTATGTAACTGTTATACAGACATTATGGGTATGATATAATGGTTGAACTAGATGGACGTATATCTTTATACAACCTCCAATACTATGTTACTATGTAACTGTTAGACAGACATTATGGGTAGGGTATAAAGATTGGACTAGATGGACGTATGTCTTTATACAACCTCCAATGCTATGTTACTATGTAACTGTTAGACAGACATTGTGGGTAGGATATAAAGGTTGGACTAGATAGACGTGTGTCTTTATTTAACCTCCAATCCTATGCTACTATGTAACTGTCAGACAGATATTATGGGTAGGGTATAAAGGTTGGACTAGATGGACATATGTCTTTATACAACCTCCAATACTACAGTGTGTTACCATGTAACTGTTAGACAGACATTATGGGTAGGGTATAAAGGTTAGACTAGATGGATGTATGTCTTTATACATCCTCCAATACTATGTACTATGTAACGTTATCAGACATTTATGTAGGTTAAAGGTTGGATTAGATGGACGTTTGTCTTATACAACCTCCAATACTATGTTACTATGTAACTGTTATACAGCCATTATGGGAGGTTATAAAGGCTGGACTAGATTGTATGGTCTTTATACAACTTCCATATATGTTACTATGTAACTGTTATCAGACATTATGGGTAGGGTATAAAGGTTGGACTAGATGGACGTATGTCTTTATAACAACCTCCAATACTATGTTACTATGTAACTGTTAACAGACATTATGGGTAGGGTATAAAGGTTGGACTAAATGGACGTATGTCTTTATACAACCTCCAATCTATGTTACTATGTACTGTTATACAGACATTATGGGTAGGGTATAAGGTTGGATTAGATGGACGTATGTCTTTATACAACTCTCCATACTATGTTACTATGTAACTGTTATACAGACATTAATGGGTAGGGTATAAAGGTGGGACTTGATGGATGTATGTCTTTATACAACCTCCAATACCATGTTACTAGGTAACTGTTTAAAGACATTATGGGTAGGTAAAATGTTTGGACTAGATGGAACGTTTGTCTTTTACAACCTCCATACTATGTTACTACTAGTAACTGTTAGACAGACATTATGGGTAGGGTATAAAGATTGGACTAGATGGAGTTGTCTTTATACACCTCCAATGCATGTTACTATGTAACTGTTAGACAGACAGTTGGGTAGGATTAAAGGTTGGACTAGATAGCGTTGTCTTTTTAAACCTCCAATCCTATGCTACTATGTAACTGTTATACAGACATTATGGGTAGGGTATAAGGTTGGACTAAATGGACGTATGTCTTTATCAACTCCAATACTATGTTACTATGTAACTGTTATACAGACATTATGGTTAGGGTATAAAGGTTGGACTAGATGATTATGTTCTTTATACATCCTCCAATACTATGTTACTATGTAACTGTTATACAGACATTATGGGGTAGGGTATAAAGGTTGGACTAGATGGACGTATGTCTTTATGACATCCTCCATACTATGTTACTATGTAACTGTTTTACAGACATTATGGGTAGGGTATAAATTTTGGATTAGATGGATATGTTTTTACAACCTCCAATACTATGTTACTATGTAACTGTTATACAACATTATGGGTAGGGTATAAAGGTTGGACTAGATGGACGTGTGTCTTATACATCCTCAATACTATGTTACTAGTCTGTTATACAAACATTATGGGTAGGTATAAAAGGTTGGATTAGATGGACGTATGTCTTTATACAACTCCAATACTATGTTACTATGTAACTGTTATACAGACATTATGGTAGGTTAAAAGGCTGGGACTAGATGTATGCTTTATACAACATTCTCATACTATTTTACTATGTAAGTTATACAGACTTATGGGTGGGTATAAAGGTTGGACTGATGGACGTATGTCTTTATACAACCTCAAATACTATGTTACTATGTAACTGTTATCAAGACATTATGGTTAGATTAAAAGGTTGGACTAATGACTATGTCTTTATCAAACTCCAATACTATGTTACTATGTAACTGTTATACAGACTTATGGGTAGGGTATAAAGTTGGATTAGATGGACGTATGTCTTTATACAACTTCCAATACTATGTTACTATGTAACTGTTATACAGACATTATGGGTAGGGTATAAAGGTTGACTGATGGATGTATGTCTTTAACAACCTCCAATACTATGTTATATGTAACTGTTATACAGCCTTATGGGTAGGGTATAAAGGTTGGACTAGATGGACGTATGTCTTTATACAACCTCCAATACTAGTTTTCTCTTATAACTGTTATACAGACATTATGGGTAGGTATATAGGTTGGACTAGATGGATGTTTTCTTTATACAACCTCCAATACTATGTTACTATGTAAATGTTATACAAGACATTATGAGGTATGATAAATGGTGGTTGAACTAGATGGACGTATATCTTATACAACCTCCAATACTAATGTTACTATGTAACTGTTAGACAGACTTAGGGGTAGGGTATAAAGATTGGACTAGATGGACGTATTCTTTATACAACCTCCAAGCTATGTTACATGTAACTGTTGACAGACAATTGTGGGTAGGATATACAGGTTGGACTAGATAGACGTGTGTCTTTATTTAACCTCCAATCCTATGCTACTATGTAACTGTCAGACAGATATTATGGGTAGGGTATAAAGGTTGGACTAGATGGACATATGTCTTATAACAACCTCCAATCCTACATGTTGTTACCATGTAACTGTTAGACAGACATTATGGGTAGGGTATTAAAGGTTAGACAGATGGATGGATTTCTTTTATACATCCTCCCAATACTATGTTCTGCGTAACTGTTATACAGACATTATGGGTAGGTTATAAAGGTTGGACTAATGTATGTCTTTATAACATCCTCCAATACTATGTTACTTGTAACTTTTATACAGACATTATCGTAAGGGTATAAGGTTGGACTGAGATGGATATTTGTCTTTATACAACCTCAAATCCATACTATTTTAATATGTAACTGTTATACAGACATTATGATAGGGTATAAAGGTTGGACTAGAATACATATGTCTTTATACATCCTCCAATACTATGCTACTATGTACACTGTTCTCAGACATTATGGTAGGTTATAAAGGTTGGACTAGATGGATGTATGTCTTTATACATCCTCCAATACTATGTTACTGTGTAACTTTTATACAGACATTATCGGTAGGGTATAAAGGTTGGACTAGATGGATATATGTCTTTATACAACCTCTAATACTATGTTACTAGATTACCTGTATAACAGCATTATTTGGGTAGGGTATAAAAGGTTGGACTAGAAGGACATATTCTTTATACCATCCTCCCAATACTATGTTACTATGTAACTGTTAGACACTTATTGTGGTAGTGTATAAATGTTGGACTAGAGGAAGTATGTCTTTATTCAACTTCACTACTTGGTTACTATGTACGCTGTTATACAGACATTATGGGTAGGGTCTAAGGTTGGACTAGATGGACGTATGTCTTTACTTGCCCGTCCAATACTAATGTTACTATGTTAACTGTTTGATAGACATATTGGTAGGGTATAAAGGTTGGACTAGATGTACATATGTCTTTATACCACCTCCAATACTATGTTATTATGTAACTGTTAGACAGAAATTATGGGTAGGGTATAAAGTTGGACTAGATGGACGTTGTCTTTATACAAACCTCCAATACATGTTTACTATGTAACTGTTATAACAGACTTATGGGTAGGGTATAAAGTTTGGACTAGATGGACCATATGTCTTTATACAACCTCCAATCTGTTGTATTCAATTAGATCAACTGGACTTGAAATGTAGTTTCTTGAAGACGTTTCGCTATTCATCCACTGCTTTCTCAATTCAGATGGACTATTACAAAGAATCTGTGGCAATTTGTACCCTGGAGAATCCCAATTAGCATATCACGCATCGGTGTTAAGGGTGTTTTAGATATGGCTAAAGGTGTTATAGGAACGCCCCACCACCCTTTAGATCACACTCTGGGTGTCATCAGAACCCTGCAACACAGAGCCGAGATCCCCACTAAGCACAGAGGCAAGGCTAAACGAAATAGACATCTCAAGGAGCCCTTAAAACTTGTGGATATCCAGACTGGGCCTTTGTCAAAAAAGAAGTAGAAGGAAAGAAAGAACAACAATACCAACTTGAAGGGAAAAGCAAGACAGGAGGAAGAACATGGTCATCCCATATGTAGCGGGGTCTCCGAGAAATTAAGAAGTTTCAAAAAACATCATATCCCTGTCTTGCTTTAAACCGAACAACCCACTGAGGGCGCAATTGGTACATCCAAAGACCGCCATACACAACACAAGAAAAGTGACATCATAATGCGGTGGGCAGTGCGTGAAAATGCTCTGATTTGTTGTGGGGAGACCAAACGCAACAGCAGCACGTATGGCCCAGTCACAAAGAGCCAATTCCTCGGTCAGACTCAGCCGTTGTATCTGCATCTTAAGGATAAAGGACATACCTTTGAAGATTGTATGTTACATACTGGCGAAGGAACGTGACTGGTTCAGAGATGTGTTAAGGAGCCAAGTTATGTGAAAATAAAAAACCAACCACGCCTAAATAGAGGTGTGGGGGTGTACACCAACGTCTGCCATGTACAATGCTGTTTTAACACCTTACTCTGGGCGTTCCTATAACACCTCTAGCCACTATCTAATCACACACCCTTAACACCATGGCTGTGATATGCTAATGGGATTCCTCAGGGTACATAATGGCCACAGATTCTTGTACTAGTTCATTCTGAATGTGAAGAAAGCCAGTCGGATGACTAGCGAAACTTCTTCAAGAACTACATTTCAAGTCCAGTTGATCTAATTGAATACAACAGATATACCATGACCTGGATGAATGAGAACCTTCACAAGCACAACCTCCAATACTATGTTACTATGGAACTGTTATACAGACATTATGGGTAGGTTATAAGGGTTGGACTAGATGGACATATGTCTTTATACAACCTCCAATACTATGTTACTATGGAACTGTTATACAGACATTATGGGTAGGGTATAAAGTTTGGACTAGATGGACATATGTCTTTATACAACCTCCAATACTATGTTACTATGTAACTGTTATACAGACATTATGGGTAGGGTATAAAGGTTGGACTAGATGGATGTATGTCTTTATACAACCTCCAATACTATGTTACTATGTAACTGTTATACAGACATTATGGGTAGGGTAGAAAGTTTGGACTAGATGGACATATGTCTTTACACAACCTCCAATACTATGTTACCATGTAACTGTTATACAGACCAGGGCCGTCTATACTTTTTGGCACCTGGAAAAAATTCCAAAGGCTGCCCCCCCTCACCGCGCCGTTTAAAGGGGTGTGGATTTATAATTGAAAGTGGCTGATGCTTTGTCCGGAGGAGGGTTGTGGCTTGTGCAGAAGTGGGAGGGGCTTTATGACTGGTAAATAATGCCCACAATGACTGGTAAATTATGCCCACAGTGACTGGTATTAGATGCCCACAGTGATAGGTAAGTGATGCCCAATATTGATTTTTATCTGCAGGGCTGACAAACATTGTTTTTGATCAAATGAATTGCCAGTCAGAAGGGAGGGGAGTAGTAGTTGCTGCATTCTGTTGTGCAATGAAAGTCACAGCTTCCCCTGCTATTTAAGTGACAGTACCTCCTGAAAATGTGTGTTTTCTAACAAACGGCATTTTGGGGTCTCCCTGGCATCCAGATGGGCTTGGCAGGATCCGGAGAGATATCAAGTCACGGGAGGGAGAACTCTGAACCTCGGGAGTTTGTAGACCACGTGGTACAGGGGTAAAAGGACTTAGGTCCTGGACTTTCACATAGAAGTTTTTTCTCTGAGGACTATTTAGATTCATTATTTATAGAAAGCTACATGCACTTTATATATGGTTTTCAGCCACTGTTCACTGCATCATTTTATACTTGTGTGTATGGGTCATAGTATTTTTATTAAAGGAATATTCCTTATGTTATTTTAATCCATTGTTTTCCCTACTGTATATATTTATGTATTGAAACCGTGTTATAGAAAATGTGGGAAAAACAACTAAACACTAGAAAGGGAAAGTTTAAGAATAAAATTTAAATTTGTCTTGAAAGAAGGTATTTTAAAAGGGAATGTGTGTCTGTGCTGCAGATTTTAAAACTCAATAATGACAATGATGAGGATATTATTGTTGTTTTTACAATAGTTGCCCTTTAGATATGTGTGCCGCATGAATGAATGGGTAGATTAGTTAGTGTGTGTACCTGTGTCAAGTTGGGGGGTAAAAACTTTTTTGATGATACTTGTGCTTGTGAATGTTCTCAATCATCCAGGTCATGGTATATCTGTAATATTCATTCATCCAGGTCATGGTATATCTGTAATATTCATTCATCCAGGTCATGGTATATCTGTAATATTCATCCATCCAGGTCACGGTATATCTGTAATATTCATCCATCCAGGTCATGGTATATCTGTAATATTCATTTATCCGGGTCATGGTATATCTGTAATATTCATCCATCCAGGTCATGGTATATCTGTAATATTCATTCATCCAGATCATGGTATATCTGTAATATTCATCCATCCAGGTCACGGTATATCTGTAATATTCATTCATCCAGGTCATGGTATATCTGTAATATTCATTTATCTAGGTCATGGTATATCTGTAATATTCATTCATCCAGGTCATGGTATATCTGTAATATTCATCCATCCAGGTCATGGTATATCTGTAATATTCATTTATCTAGGTCACGGTATATCTGTAATATTCATTCATCCAGGTCATGGTATATCTGTAATATTCATTCATCCAGGTCATGGTATATCTATAATATTCATCCATCCAGGTCACGGTATATCTGTAATATTCATCCATCCAGGTCACGGTATATCTGTAATATTCATTCATCCAGGTCATGGTATATCTGTAATATTCATTCATCCAGGTCATGGTATATCTGTAATATTCATTTATCTAGGTCATGGTATATCTGTAATATTCATTCATCCAGGTCATGGTATATCTGTAATATTCATCCATCCAGGTCACGGTATATCTGTAATATTCATCCATCCAGGTCATGGTATATCTGTTGTATTCAGTTAGATCAACTGGACTTTACAATCTTCAAAGGTATGTCCTTTATCCTTAAGATGCAGGTACACGGCTGAATTCTGACCCAAGGAATTGGCTCCTCTATGCTGGGCCATACTTTGGTGCAGTTGCTGTTTGGTCTCCCCCACATACAAATCAGAGCATTCTTCACTGCACTGCACTGCGTATATGATGTCACTCTTCACTGCACTCTTCACTGCACTGCACTGCGTATATGATGTCACTCTTCACTGCACTGCGTATATGATGTCGCTTTTCTTGTGTTTTGGTATTGGGTCTTTCGGATATACCAATTACTACCTCAGTGTGTTGTTTGGTTTAAAGCAGACAGGGATACAGTGTTTTTGAAAATTCTTCTTAATTTCTCAGAGACCCCTGCTACATATGGGATGACCATGTTCTTCCTCCTGTCTTGCTTTTCCCCTTCACTGTTGGTATTCCTGTTCTTTTCTTTCCTTCTACTTCTTTTGACAAAGGCCCAGTCTGGATATCCACAAGGTTTAAGGGCTCTTCTGAGATGTTTCATTTCTTTAGCCTTTGCCTCTGTGCTAGTGGGGATGTTCTCGGCTCTGTGTTGCAGGGTTCTGATGACCCCCAGCTTGTGATCTAAAGGGTGGTGGGAGTCAAACATCAAATACTGATCAATGAGTGTTGGTTTTCTGTAAACCTCTACTTCCAGTTTACCATTCTCCCTGACTTCTATACTTACACTTGAAATATGGGTGCCACATGAATGAATGGGTGGGTCAAAATTTTTTAGCAATAATATAAAAAA
>JAACNH010000031.1:109802-132871 GCA_019447015.1 Hymenochirus boettgeri | reverse complement strand
CTGTAATATTCATTCATCTAGTTCATGGTATATCTGTAATATTCATTTATCCAGGTCACGGTATATCTGTAATATTCATTCATCCAGGTCATGGTTAAAAAACATTAAATATTGCAATGTACCTGACTCTATTACTAGTAATACTTTATAAACACAGGCATATATTATTATGATGATAATAAAGGCTTTTTATATTAATGCTGTAGATTGTGTGGGGTTTTCTATGGGAGTTTTCTCTCTGTATGTACGTTCACTTCACTATACAGAGCAGAGTGAAGTGAAACATTAAATGGTAGGTACAGACAGGAAGTGACACATTAAATGGTAAGCACAGACAGGAAGTGACACATTAAATGGACTCCTTTACCTTCCTAGGTCTCACTGAAACATGGCTGTCTCCCTCTAACACTGTCTCACCTGCTGCGCTCTCGTATGGAGGCCTACACTTCATTTACACTCCACGGCCTGGAATCCAACATGGTGGTGGAGTTGGCATTCTTCTGTCTGAGCGCTGCAGTTTCCAACCCATTACTCCTTTACCTGCCCTGTCCCAGCTTTCCTTTGAGTCTCACTCCGTCCGTATTTATTCTCCCATGCACCTGCAGATTGCCGTTATCTATCGGCCTCCTGGCCCAACCTTTAGTTTTTTCGACCATTTATCTGCATGGTTATCTCACTTCCTTTCCATGGAATTGTAATTCCCCACTGACGTCAACAACTCTGCTACCTCCAAGCTTCTCTCACTTACCTCCTCCCTTAACATCTCTCAGTGGTCGTCCACAGAGACTCAACGTAATGGACTTGACCTAATCTCCACTCGGCTATGTTCCTTATCTAACTTTCTAACTCTCCCTTTCCACTATCTGACCACAACCTCCTCAAATGTAATCTTATTTTATCCATCCCGGCCACTACTCCAACTCCTACATACACACACAGATGCAGAGACTTGTGCAATCTGGACCCCTCTTCATTCTCCCTTACTCTCCAACCACTCATCAATATGGCCTTCTTCTCTGACCCTAAGCTTGCTACCTCCTCCGCCCTGGACACTGTTGCCCCCATAAACACCTCTCGCCTTACTCGCATTAACCCACAACCTTGGCTCACGGATCAGATTGAAAATTTGTAAAGGCAGTCCCGTGTAGCTAAGCGACAATGGTGAAGAAGTAGCAAGACCAATGACTTTCTTCATTTCAAAAATGCTCTTCAGTGGATCAGAAACATTTTGTCTTCAGCCAAATAAACCTATTTCTCCTCCCTTATTTCCAAACAATCCCACAATCTTAAACATGCTCTGTCCACCGCCACCTCCTCCTACCCCCTGTTTATCTGCTGATGAAATTGCCTCTTATTTCACAGAAAAAATTATAATAATTTATAATTATAATAATATAATAAATAGATTTTCTGCATGTTCTGGTTCATCTCCACAGCTTCCAGTCCCATCTACATTTCCACTCGGCCTCCCTTCCACCACCTCCATCTCTGTTCTAACCAACTTTTCCACCATTACCGAACACAGACTTTCAAGCCTTCTCTCCATGGCCCATCTCACCACCTGCCCCCTCGACCCCATTCCTTCCTTTCTCATTCCCCATCTCTCAGATTCCTTCACATCAGCCCTAACGTCTCTTTGTAACTTGTCCCTATCCACGGGTACTTTCCAGCCCTAACGTCTCTTTGTAACTTGTCCCTATCCACGGGTACTTTCCCCTCCTCATTCAAACATGTTATTGTATCCCCTATTCTCTCTGGATCCATCTGCCCTATCCAGTGACCGGCCTGTCTCTCTTCTCCCGTTTGCATCTAAACTGCTTGATCGACACGTCTACGCTGAACTCTGCCATGAAACTGACCAATGAACCTGCCATGAAACTGACCAATGAATCTGCCATGAAACTGACCAATGAACCTTTAGGATGGTACATCCTAAAGATATGAGAAAATTCATTTTAAACCAGAAGAATTCAACCCATTTTCTATCTTATATTTATAAAAAGAATGGATTTCATTTCTAAAGGATCGCCATAGGTAATTACAGTTAACCAGCCTTTATCAAGGTTGGAAAAGTACCACTTGTGGACCACAATAAAGGATCGCATTCGGTTATTAGGAATTACCAATTATTTGTGATTACAGATAGTGATTTATTAATAGTGTCCATTAAGCATTATGTTAGGGATATGCAAATCACAAAGCTGAAAGAAGCGGTAAACTGTAAGTCTTTGGGTGTCCATATGGTGTTTAATGAAAACTAGAAAATCCTGTTACCGTCTGGTTCCTCAGGTGCCGCTTCCTTAAGATGTCCATTGCCTGCAAAATAATAAGTGAAAAGTGATTGTGATTTAGTCCCAGAGCTTTTGTTGTTTCACTTGATGTGCCTCTGGATTTGAGAAAAGCCAATGTAATACCAATATTAAAAATAAGGTTCCCAGCCTGGTATCTATAGACCTGTAAGCCTAGGTAAGGTAGGGAAGGTGCTGGAAACTTTGTTACGAGATCATATCCTTGACTTTGTCTCCAGAACTGAACTTATTAGTAGTAGTCAGCATGGATTCATGGGAAATAGATTGTGCCAGACTCACTTGCTTGTTTTTTTTAAAAGATGTGAGTAAGAATTAAGATTCTGGCATAGCAGTGGCTGTAGAATACTTCGATTTTAATAAAAAATGTTTATATTATTGGCCTAGAAAAAAACATTTGTTCATGGATAGAGAACTGGTTATTGGACCGCAAACAGAGAGTGGTGGTTAATGGAGCTACATCTATGTGGGCTAAAGTTCTAAGCGGAGTGCCTCAGGGTTCTGTACTGGGGCCACTTCTGTTTAATCTGTTTATAAATGACTTAGAAGGGGCATTGAGAGCAAGGTCTCTGTGATTGCTGATAACACTAAACTATGCAGAGCTTTGGAAACTTCCAATGATGTGCAAGTGCTGCAAGCAGACCTAGATAGATTATCAAAATGGGCAGCAGAATGGCAGATGAGATTCAATGTTGATAAATGTAAGGTGATGCATTTGGGATTTAATAATCCCTGTGCCACCTACACCATAAATAACTCTGTGTTAAGTTCATCTGTAATGGAAAAAGATTTGGGGGTTCTGGTAGATAACAGCTGTAGCAAACAATGCCAGGTAGCAACAGCTAGAGCTAGCAAGATATTGTCTTGTATAAAGAGGGGAATAGATTCAAGGGAGAAAAATATTATTCTCCCTCTTTACAAGGCACTGGTAAGGCCTCATTTGGAATATGCGGTGCAGTTTTGGAATCCTGCAGACTACTATTGCGGGCCCAGCACAGGGTCTTCAATAGTACTATCAGAGGTTTGTATATAGTGCACACGAGGTATAATGGTCCAATCGGAGTGAACCTAGATACCAGTCTCCAGTACTGGGTGACGAGAAAGGAAACAGCCTTGTGGTGACTGGGATGCAAAGGATGGGAGACACAAACAACCTAAGAGGAGAGTTGTTTCCATCTTGGGGGAGATCTTCTGAATTTGATACCCAAACTTGATCTGAGATTAGTCACTAAATGGAATATAATGTGGATCATTTGCCAGCAGATGCATTTTATGTTTAACCACAGGGCCTATCCATAGAGATGCAGGCCACACTGGGATACAAGCTGTGTGTACATTTAACCTGGAAGTCACTTCATGCTTGTGATAGCAAACTGTATCAAGGGAGTAACTACCAGGGGGGCGGGAACCAAGGGCCCCCCATATTTTCATTTTTCCTATTACAGATATAGCCTCCTCCCAGAAACCCACTGTGGATGAAGCATCATAGCACCATAGTTTGCCCAGTGATTCCTAGTTACACCCCACTAGACTGTGTTTTTACCATTCATGGCCCTGAACTGATAGGGGACTATAAACACCTCTTGGAATTGGTTATAGACTATGTGGACTACCCACTGGAATGTTCATACTGAAGGGGGAATATTGTTGTCAGATATAGATAATATGTGATTTGAAGGGGCAACCAAGCAAGCTAATTGTATAGGAATGGCTATATGAGTGCCCATAGGAAATGATCCCATGGAGAGTGAATATACTTTCCCATCATCTCTCTGATGGTGCTTGGTGATTAGTCTCACTTTTTATACTCACCTTAGCACCCACTAGAAGTAGCGTATTTACCTCCCCATATCATCCACTAGGGTTATCCAGGAATGTAACCCCGTAATGCTAGGATTTTTCTGTTTCCTCTGAATCAATTGTTAGGTAGGTTTCATAGATTCAGTCTATGAGTAAAGTTTTGCACCCAGTTACCTGTTTGTTTAGCTGCTTTAAGCCATAATATGTTATAAGAGGGAGAAATAAAGTTTGAAATTTTTAAGAAAATCGGACATCAAATTGAATGGGACCAGAGAGAGAGGTTCTGCTGCCTTTTGATTTGTTAAGGGCCCATGAATCAGCTAAAATGATTGGACTAGATTAAAGTAATCCTATATAATAAAACCCTAAGTGTGCGCCCCTGTGTCCGTGTGTGTATGTCACTGCAGTTCCTATGGAATCACCACTAGAGGGAGAGTCTCTGCAGTTCCTATTGACTCACCATTAGAGGGAGAGTCTCTGCATTTCCTATTGACTCACCACTAGAGGGAGAGTCTCTGCAGTTCCTATTGACTCACCACTAGAGGGAGAGTCTCTGCATTTCCTATTGACTCACCACTGGAGGGAGAGTGTCTGCAGTTCCTATTGACTCACCACTAGAGGGAGAAACACAGGAAACACACGGAGGGAGAACAGCAATTAAACAGACTGCAGGTAAGGTTGCTTGGGACAGGGGCCCCTGGATTTGGGACAGAGGGGGGCCCTCGATTCGGGACAGACAGGGGGGCCCTTGGATTTGGGACAGAGGGGGCCCCCTGGATTTGGGACAGAGAGGGGGGGCTGGCCTTGGACAGAGGGGGGACTCTGGCCTTGGGACACTAAGAGGGTACTCTGGCCTTGGAACATGGAGGAGGACTATAGCCTTGGGACACTAAGGGGGCACTCTGTGCTTCTAGTGCCCGTTATTGTAGCGGGCTTAATGTTTAGTATATAAATATCTCAAAAGTTGATCCAACATCTACTTTACCTTTCTATCCAGAAGGCACCCAAAAACAAGGATAAACAATCCCTGCAATGAAAGAAAGATAATTAATTTGTTTAACAAATACGATTAAAATACATTTCTACTATTGTGATGACTTTGATGTTTATCATTTTATAAAATGACTTTTCCTGTCACTTCCTATTACTGTGCTGCCATTGGTCGGAGATTGACAGCAAATCAAGTGAGCTGTATACAACTAACCCCTGTGTGATAGATAAAAATAGTCTGATACACATGGTGAAGGGATCTCAAGAGTCCTTAGTGTCCATCTTCTAAAAAACCCAACCCTAGTCATATAGACTAAAGGAGGCTACACAGCACTAGATATAGCAATTAAAGTAACCAGTGTCAGACTGGACCCACCAGGAATTCTAAGGCCAGAGGCCAACCAGGAAAAATTAAGGGGCCCACCTAACATTTCAATATCTCTATTACCATTTATGTACATATCTATCTTACCCCTACTGAATTTTATTGTTTATTAAAATACATTTCTTACTGTCCCTTTTGCTCTGTAAAGTTTTCTCTGTTTTCTTGGGTGGATGGACTGTGGGTTCACTAGGAGATTCCCCTGTAACTCTTTGGGCCAGTTACACTGAGCAACACCAGGCAGTTTATATTTGTGTTTCTAACCCAAACCACCTGAATAAGGGTTAGGTCCCACCATGCGCGTTGCATTCCGTTTTACGTTTTACATTTTGTGTGCGTTTTGCTAATCGCAATGTAATTTAAAATATAATTGAAATCGGGAGAATCAGTTCCCACTGTATAATTTGCGTTCCGAATCTATGTGGTCCATTTTTTATCTGCATGCGTGCACGACTTTTAATCTGTGTTTGTCAGAATCTCACTTTAATAATAGTCTATGGGAACGCAAAAAAACGTGGACACACTTATTTTATGTGCAGGTTTTTTTGCACTTTCACCAGTGTTTCCTGTTGGTTTTCCAAAAACTGCACACAGACGCAAATGGACTGGAAATGCGGACAAATTGCATTGTCCTAAACGCACTCAAAACGGACAACACAACACACATCGTGGGACCTTGCCCTAAATCATTATAAAATTTGTTTTACAAGATTTGTTAATATAATTGTCTCAATTCTTCTCCAACTCAAAGAAAGACTTTAAAGTATTCATTTAATTTACCCCACACAGTTTTATACCTACGACAGTGACAGGATCCCTCCCAGAATAGACATTTTAATTTACTGCAGTCAATGTGCATTATATTTTATTATTTGTATTATTATTTTAACACTGGGTTCTACATTTTTGATGATCGCTTTATGAATTACGTTAACGCCCATTTTGGCGAAATCTATATATTTCACATTTGTATGAATTAAACTGCGGATCATTCATTCATCACTGTCACGTATGGAGCAATATGGAAGATACTCAGCCAACGTTCTGCTCCCTTTGGCTAACACAGCTCCTCTCCCTGGAGGTTAAAGCAGGTTAACTAGAGCCAGAACATTGATACATTTCTAGCTCTGAAACATGTCGTATGTTGAATAAAATATTTGCAGTTAATCTGCTTGCCCTCCATTCACTTTCTTTACTTATGGAACAGCAGTGACTAAAGGGAGATTTATCTCCGTTAAAAACATTTTTAGTCTAAAATACATTTTCTTGATTTACAACCTAGAAAATCAATGTATCACTTGCCCTTTGAAGTGAATTCTTCACAGTAATACAGCATTTTTATATTTATCTCTCCTAGCAGTAGAAGACAATGGGGGAGATTCAATATGGCCCTTTTTCATCTAAAACCCACGTTAACCCTAAAAAATTTTGGGTTAACGTGGGTTTTGGACGGAATTTCGAGCACAGCGCCATTTCCGAATGTTTTTGGAAATAGCGATGTGCTAACAATCCAAAACCCGTAGTGTTAAGTTTTGCGCTACTTTGTAGCGTGAAACTTAACGCTACGGCTTCTGGAGCGTTAAAGTCCCGCTCCTTACCTTAGCCCGACCCCGCAATGCAATAACTGACGTAATCTCGTTTACGTCAGTTATTGTATTGCGGGATCGGGCTAAGGTAAGTAACGGGAGACACAATATTGAATCTCCCCGAATATATTTACAGTCAGTAAGGCTGGGAACACACAAGCAGATTTTTCAGCCCAACTGACCAATATTTTCATGTGTTGGTCGGGCCGAAAAATCCGGACGAATAGGCGATCGGACATGTCGGAAAATCACAGCTGACCACGACCGACAATGATTCGTCCTGACTGACCTCAAAATGATATGTCTGATCTTATGTGCCTGTGAAGGTTCTCATTCATCCAGGTCATGGTATCTTTGTTGTATTCAATTAGATCAACTGGACTTGAAGTTTAGTTCTTGAAGACGTTTCGCTAGTCATCCGACTGGATCTCTCAATTCAGAATGACTTGTACAAGAATCTGTTGGCAATTAAAGGGCAACTGGTCTCTGAACAAGTAATGGTTAAACAAAAGCCTTCAGTCTTTCCTTTTAAATGAGCCCTAGATCACATCCCTGGCTGCAGTCTGTGAGAAATTATATTGTGGCAAATTTATATTGTGGTTTTCTGCTTCCAGTTTGTTGAGTGACATCACCTGACCTCTGACATGCCCCTCCACCCCAGGGGCAGAGCATGCTCAGTTGAGACTTAATACTGTGGAAAACAGGAAGTACCTGGGGGGGGGGGATTGACAGTTGAGATGAGCCTAATATTGCAGGCAGAAGCTGGTCACATGACTACAAGCTGGTCACAAGGCTGAAAACAAGAAGTATTCAAGCAGAAAGAAATATTGCTGAACCTTTCTAGGAATAACTTCTCACAAATTTTATCTTGAGATGTGATTTAGGGTTCATTTTGAAGGTACGATGGAAGGGCATTTTGTATAACCCTTACTAGCTTGGAAGAATTGGAGACCACAATTACCCTTTAAGTACCCTGGAAAGTCCCAATTAGCATATGATAGCTAGGTGTTAGGGACCTTCTGAATGCAAGGTGTAGATTGCACTGAGGTGTTATTTAAATTGCCCAGGGTAAGGTGTCAAAACAGCATTGTACATGGCAGACAGTTGGTGTCGAGCCCCCCCCCACCTCTATTTAGGCTTGGTTTCTTTATTTTCACATAAATGGCCTCCTTAACACCTCTCTTGGACCAATCATGTTCCTTTGCCAATATGTTAACATTACAATCTTCAAAGTTATGTCCTTTATCCTTAAGATGCAGGTACATGGCTGAGTCCTGACCCGAGGAATTGGCTTTTCTGTGCTGGGCCATACGTTGATGCAGTTGCTGTTTGGTCTCCCCCACACACAAATCAGAGCACTCTTCACTGCACTGCACTGAGTCAAGGAGGACATTTATGGGCAGTTTCAATAACACCTCTTAACCTCAATGCACATTGCATTTAAAAGGTTCCTAACACTTCGCAGTGATATGTTAATTGGGACTTTCCAGGGTACTTATATTGCCAACAGATTCTTGTACAAGTCATTCTGAATTGAGAAAGCCAGTCGGATGACAAGCGAAACGTCTTCAAGGACTAAACTTCAAGTCCAGTTGAATGTCACGTAGAGGTCTCCAAATTAGTATGGTTTAGTATCTTACTACAGACTTCTAAAATCTAAGCAGTGTCAGGCAGTATCTGCTGAAGCAAATAATTTTTTCTGTAATACTTTTCTCTGTAAGAAGCATAGGTTTGAGAGAGGAAAGAAAACACCTGCCAGAGCATCCTTTGTGAGGCCTCACCTTGAGAATGATGTAAAGTAAATGACTAAACTGATAATAATCTTCACTGTGAAAGCAGTAAAGTTTGTGGAATGTTCTGCCTAATAATATTATAAAGCCAGAATCTCTAAATGGTTACATAGAGACTTGGCTTTTTTCTTGAACAGACAGATTATCCAGGACTATGGCTAGTTAACTGTAGGTGTACATATTTGTTTGGTTATGTTCTTGTGCAGGTGGATGTAGGTGGATGGGGGGACACACACATTTATTGAAGGTGAATGTGGCTGTTTTTCTGTTGGATCAGGGATGTTGGGATCTAATTTAAAGGTTGATGTAGCTATGTAACTAAAGAAAACCTGCTGAATATGACTTTATAGTATTTAACATACAATGAACGGGATGGCTGGAAACCTTCATAGACAAAGACCGTTGGGTTTTTCTTTTTAAACCTAAATGTTAAACTAATTAGTTACTGGGACTATTTTAAATTTAGGATTTTTTGCAGACAATTCACAACCCACCTGGAGGGGATTAAGAATGACAAACATGTAGTGTAGGACTATTGAGTTCCCGTCTGTCAGAAGAGGAATCCCAATAGCCCAAGTCAACCCAAACTGAGGGGTACAGAAGGCGACGGCTTTCATCAGCTTCGTAACGACCTCTTTGTCTTCATGGCTACCTTCAGAAATGGACGGTCGGAGGAGAACACTGATCACTTTAAGCAGCACTAGGAAGTTCACCGAGATAGTAACCAGTGCGGGAATGGTGAAAGCCAAGGAAGCTGTGGGGTCCAGCCAGCACACATTGACCTTATTATAATGGTTAATAGGAGAGTAATAGAGGAAAGTGCTCAATGCAATCAGGAGGGGGCACGTGTATCCAAGAATTATAGATAAAGCCACTAATTCTCCCTGTTTAAACTGGTGAAACACAAACGTTAGGCGACAAAACAAGAAAACACTTTGAACTAGGGTCCAGCAGAAGAAACAGAGGAGGAATAAATGTGTGCAAAACGTTAGAGCCACGCATAAACCCTGATAGTCCGTGGGTTTGATGTAACTGGATGAAAGGAATGAAACGTAACTTAAAAAGAGGAAGAATGAAATATTGAGAATGGTGACGTGTCGGAAGTAAGCCACGAGATTCATCGTTCCTCTTAGAAGAACCAACTGGATTAAAATACAAACGAAAAGAGCAGCTAAAGAAATAGAAAGGCCGATGGTGGTAATGTTATTCAGAATGAACAAAACCGAGAGGTCCTGAGGCAGAAATTTTGAGATTAACACCGAAAAAGAGGTTAGGTGGGTGCAAATGCAAATGATGACTCCTCCATCAAAAATAGTTATACACCCATTGGAAGACCATTTGTTCAAAGTAAAATTCCAAAACACACATCTGGTTGTCTGGTCACAGTCTCCATTCTCACAAGGGAAGGTCATGTTGATGTTGACTGTTCTCCAACACTCGCTGTTCATCAACAAGACATTTGTGATCACATCATCCCCAACAATGTACAAGGTGTTGGGCCCTTCATGTTCATAATCGTTTGGAAAACCGAGCGTTTGGGATCTAGAGTACATAGAGATAGCGTTGATTATATTATCCTGCGAGCAATTCTTTCCATCTTCAGGACTCAAAGAAAACTTGATATTGGAGTTCAACATCATCAATGTCTCATTACTTGTGCTACTGACTTGTTTAGATATGCACTGAACTTCTAAATTGTCATTGGACATGCTGAATGAATTATTGGTGATCTCCATTGCACCGAAGAGGTTTTCGTAGCACTGGGTGAACTCTGGACCCAAAGAATTACTCTTATGGGCTGGGAGATTCTTATTCTGTGTTAGAAGGTTACTAGTCATAGAGAAGACATTCTGTAGAAAAAATGATATTGGTTTAATCACAAACAGCAAGAAACTACAAGACTACAAAAAACCTCCTAGAATTATTTGGATCTAGAATGCCGGGAGTGGTCATTTTCAAACATCCCTACTACCCTGCTTAATATTATATATACTATACATGTGTATATACAATGGACCACACCGGTTTGCTTTGAATATGGAATATTCCGTAGCGCTTTACAACCACATGGATACATTCACATCAGGCCCTGCCCTGAAGAGTTACATAAGCAAATTTATTTGACACATACAACCTATCAGTATGTATCATTGTGGGAGGAACGACAGTGCCCAGAGGAAACCCACGCAAGCACGGGTGTCCAAGGGGTGATTTGAACTTAGGCACTACAACAGTGCTAACACTGAGCCACCAGGCTGCCCAATAAAGCTTTCTACTATAAATAAATATATTTAGTTATAGTTTTGTGTTCCTCGGACCAATGTGCATTATCTTACCTTTATGGTCTTCACACTGAATTTCTCCTCGGAGTGCCTTGCTTTTTTAGTGATGCTTCCGAGGATGGACAAGATAAACTTTACTTTATTCATGTTAAAATCGGATGAATTGAGATAAAGGGCGTACTTGGTTAGATATCCTATCACTGCATTACCTGAGATGTTCTGTTGGTAAATGAGAGTCAGTGAGATCAGTACAAATGGACCTGTTCATTCATATTTCATATTTAGCATCCAAACACATCTGGGCAGATAACATTGATATTAACCACATGTTTAACACATGTCAACATACAACTTATGGTAGCACATTTCACTCAACTGGACTTAAAGAGACGCTGCACTTAATGTAGTAATTTGGGCTAGAGGACTGGCTTGCAAGCTGATTGGTTGACTGTCTGGCAGACTGGCAGGCTATTAAAATTACATACAAGAGTAAATACAGCCCTGTCTGTACTTTTTGGATGAGGAATGAATTTCTGTGGTAATTGGACATAAATGATGCAATACCTACCATGGAGTACAGCTGTAACCAGTCTTGTAGTGTGTTCATCTGGGTGTAGTTAACGCTGGGTGTAGGTGACGACTCTAGAAGACATTGGCCACGGTGATTAATTGATTGACAAAAAAAACCCATCTTCACAGTGCATTTTAGGGTAACGTCTCTACATGTTGCTGTACATATTCTGGTAATAATTCATTTGGTTTTTTTTACCCATTAACCAGAAATGTTAGGGATCAGCCATGTTTTCCTAACCCCAGTCTACTGACCCATGTTGGCAAATTATGATTGGCTGAAAATTCGAATTTTCCCAATTTGGACCCTTTCGACCTCATTTAATTTCAATGAAATATACGTAAACATTCAATTCCACACATTGGATATTTTCTAAAGGGATTTTTGTCACCGAATTGCAGATTACTCCCCTAATGCTCTTCAACTCTGCAGTTACCACTACAAGTCGTTACCAGGCCAAGACCTATAGAGTATACCAGGCCTTTAGTAGAAACTACTTCAGCCTGGTACAGACATGTGATTCAAACACTTGGTGCCTGAACGGCTAACAAACGTCCTTTCTGGCTGATGTACAATGTGGCCCCCTGGCAGGACGGACCACCAACCTTGCAAGTCTATATGAGCCTTTCAGAAAGATAATATTCAGCAGATACTTTGTTCTCGATCAAACACAATTATGAACCTTACCTGTCGGTCGGGTGGTGTATTTGGAAGATTTGGTTGTTTCTTAGAAACAAGAAAGAGAGAATTTAATTAACTATATAATATTATATATAATATATACTATATAACATGACACAATGACAAACCATTTCAAACACTAGACTGATTCATGGAATGTGTTTATTAAAAATATTATCAATGCGTTCTCTCTATATACAAAATATACAAAATCCAACATTCAAGGAACCCCAGATAAAGTTCAAACTTTATACCATTTATTATCAGGTTGTATTTTGTCAAGTTGAGTAACTATATAGCATTTTCCTTTGGGGAAATCAGTATTCGTTTTATTATCTTTACCTTTCGCTGTCTAGTTGGAACTCCCAGAATATTCATCCAAACAAAAGAAAAACTGTTTGCTTTGATAATTTGAGATGAGATTAAAATCCTTGTGCTGCTTATACTATAAATGGCTCTGTGTTAAGTGAATCCCTGTTGGAAAGGGATCTTGGAGTTTTGGTGGATAACAAACTTAAAGGTAGCAAGCAGTGCCAGGCGGCAACAGCCAGAGCCAGCATGGTATTGTCTTGTATAAAGAGAGGTATGGATTCAAGGGAGGAAAATGTTATTCTCCCTCTTTACAAAGCATTGGTAAGGCCTCATTTGGAATATGCAATGCAATTTTGGAATCCTGTGTACAAGGAGAACATATTTGAATTGAAAAGGGTTCAGAGAAGGGCAACTAAATTAATAAGGGGATTGGGGGAGCTTGAATATAAAGAGAGATTGGATAAGGCGCTTGCGTGGGAATATGATTACTGTGTATAAATACATTAACGGGCCATACAATAAACTATCTGGGGCATTGTTCACCAATAGAACATGTCAGAGGACACAAGGACATCCCTTAAGACTTGAAGAAAAAAGGTTTAGGCTTCAAGCTCGGAAAGGGTTTGTCACTGTGAGAACGGTAAAGCTATGGAACTGTCTTCCAGTGGACGTTGTTATGGCAGGTTCATTGGTCAGTTTAATAAAAAGCTGGATGAGTTTCTGCAAACAAGGAATGTTACAAGTTACTGGTATTGATACATAAAGTAGAGTTGATCCAGGGAAATTTCCGATTGCCACTTGGAGTCAGGAAGGAATGTTTTTCCCCTTCATAAATTTGGTGATTTTTTTTGCCTTCCTCTTGATCAACAGTTACGCAGGAAATGAGGGTATTGCTAGATGGGTTGGACTGGATGGACATATGTCTTTATTCATTCTCAACTATACTATATTATATACTATACTGCTTGTGAAGGTTCTCATTCATCCGGCTCAATTTCTGAATTGAGAGATCCAGTCGGATGACTAGCGAAACGTCTTCAAGAACTTAATTTCAAGTCCAGTTGATCTAATTGAATACAACAGATATATACTATACTATTATATGATCTATAGACCATACTGTATTGGATGATTCTGTCAATGCTGACAGGATTGGACATATATCGGTAATGTGTGTACCCAGTTTTACAGGAACCAATAGGACAGCACCAGGTAGCCATTAGAGATGGGATCTTGATTCGACACACAATGTGTGATGGATTGAATGATGGATTGTTTGGATTTCGGGACTTTTGAAACCTCAGAGCGCATTTTCGAGGATTATCAAACATTCAAGGCTATTTTGGAAAATTATTGAATGTTTGAGGTTATTTTCTAAGATTACCAAACGTTTGAGGCTATTTTCGAGGATTATCGAAAATAGCGTTGAATGTTCAATAATCATCGAAAATTCATTCCGAAGTGCCGAAAGTACGTTCCATTTTCGGATTTTTGGATCTTCGGGATTTTCCCGAGATCTGTAAATCCAAAATCGGAACAGATCTTACCAATTTTGTCCATCTCTGGTAGCCATATCCCCTCCTTTTTCTAGTGGTTGGGTGAAGCCCGAATTATCCCAAAATTGAAGCGTTCACACTGCCAGTTGCTGAATCAATAGTAACACCGAATAAAATCAATGAATATCTTTATTAAACATACCAGTTATAAGTCAGATCATACCTGACGCGTTTCGTGCTAAGAATGCACTTAATCATAGTGAAAGAGCGATCTAACATGGAGGTCTAACCCTCCTTAAATACATACAGATAATTGAGTGTACCGCCTCCCCAATCTTAAAGGGATAGACCACACCGTGAGACCATCTCATAGAACCAAGGCATACAGAAAAGAAAATACAGAAACAATTCAGATCAAAGATACAAAAACAAATCATAAATGCAAGAACATATAACGTAAACATAAATCAAATCAAATAAATCATGTTAAAGATAGGAAAATCGAACAATGAAATAATATATCCAGAAAAGTCCAAAAATCATGTGTGTGCATATGAATCAGTTACCTAGATGATAGTAACTCAGGTAAAACAATATATCAGATTTATGGAAAATCTATAGAATATAAATAATTTAAACTAGAGGGCTCCCTCTAGCCTACGAAACCCGTGATATCAAAGGAGTTATTCAGACTGTAGGGTATACAGGTGTTAAGGACAAAGATCCATTTAGCTTCAGCCTTTTTTAAGGCTAGTTCCATATTTTTACCTCTTTTCCCTACAACAGATGGAAGAAGTCGTTGTATACCCTGTGCTACAAGATACGAAACATTACCAAAGCTGCAAGAGGAAAAGTGCCTAGCAATAGGACTTCTTTCATTATTAGTTTTAATACCCTCACGTGCTCCCTAATGCGGGCTTTCAATGCACGTGACGTACAGCCCACAAATTGAATATTCCATCGGGAGCAAGTGAGAAGATATACTACCCAAGCTAAGTCACAATTTATATATTGTTTATTTGGAAAGCCTTGCCAGATACGGTGCACCTAAACTCTGATGTAATTACAAGTAATACACCTGTTTTTCCCGCATTTAAATGTACCTAAATATTGAAGCCAACTACTTTGGCTAGAAAAAAGACTTGGAGAAAGAAGATTACTCAAGGAGTAACCCCATTATCCAAGCAGGGTATCAATTGACTATCTTCATGTAGTACTGGTAAATACTTCTGGATAATCCTAATAATCTTTGTATACTGATTACTGTAGCGGGTGGAGAAAACCACTTGTTGACTCGAGTCTAAAGTTTCCCTCCGTCCCTGTTTGACTAATTTAGTCATGAGTCTACTACCAGATTCAATTGTTTGATGTTTTCTCGACTTATCGCCTCTATTGCCTACAGAAGCTTGTCCATAGATCAGCTCCTTTCTGTCTCTTTAAAGGGCTCTTTCAAATGCCGATGTCAATATTTTTATGGGGTATCCTCTGCTTATAATCCTATCTCTCAGGAACAGGATAAATAAAGATCCATTAAATAGTATAGTATAGTGTAGTATTGTATAGGATAGTATTGTATAGTATAGTATTTGAGGTTGAATAAAGACATGTCCATCCAGTCCAACCCATCTAACAATATCCTCATTTCCTGCCTAACTGTTGATCCAGAGGAAGGCAAAAGGGAACCCCTAGGGGTCCCTGAGAGGTTGCATGGGGGTCCTCAAGAGATTGCCATAAATTTATGGATCCAGCATTTTGATGAAAAAAGATATATTTTTCTATATATTTATCATTCTGTGTTTTATGTTTTGTATGAATTATGTGTTTGGTGTTGGATCTCTGAGATATAAATAAAAATAACTAATGTTTTAATGTAAGGGTTCCCACCCTGATGTGAATTTGAGTGCATTTTTTTCAATAGAGATGTATTTATAGAGCTATCAATTATATTTGTATAAATTAAGTTTTTGATCATTTGATGACAAAGAAAAATAATATATAATCAGAATTTTATGTAGGGGGTCCCCAAGACACAAAAATAGTTTTAAGGGGTCCCCACGGATAAAAAGGTTGAGAAACACTGATTTATATCATCGTGTGCTATAATTTTATATCATCATATTGTGTATTCTATCATTCAAATCATCATATCCTTGTGTACACCGTACTATACAATGTAATATACACTGTACTATACAATGTAATATACACAGTACTATACAATGTAATATGCACCATATTATACAATGTAATATAAACCGTACTATACAATGTAATACACACCATATTATACAATGTAATATACACCATACTATACAATGTAATATACACCATGCTATACAATGTAATACACACCATACTATACAATGTAATATACACCATACTATACAATGTAATATACACCGTACTATACAATGTAATATACACGTACAATACAATGTAATATACACCATACTATACAATGTAATATACACCATATTATACAATGTAATATGCACGTACTATACAATGTAATATACATGTACTATACAATGTAATATACACAGTACTGTACAATGTAATATAACCATATTATACAATGTAATATGCACGTACTATACAATGTAATATACACAGTACTGTACAATGTAATACACACCGTACTGTACAATGTAATATACATCATATTATACAATGTAATATACACCGTACTATACAATGTAATATACACGTACTATACAATGTAATATACACATACTATACAATGTAATAGACACTGTACTATTCAATGTAATATACACCGTACTATACAATGTAATATACACCATACTGTACAATGTAATATACACCATATTATACAATGTAATATACACCGTACTATACAATGTAATATACACCATACTGTACAATGTAATATACACCATATTATACAATGTAATATACACTGTACTATACAATGTAATATACACAGCACTGTACCATGTAATATACACCATATTATACAATATAATATACACGTACTATACAATGTAATATACACAGTACTGTACAATGTAATATACACCGTACTGTACAATGTAATACACACCGTACTATACAATGTAATATACACTGTATGATACAATGTAATATGCACGTACTATACAATGTAATATACACTGTACTATACAATGTAATAGACACTGTACTATACAATGTAATAGACACCGTACTATACAATGTAATATACACCGTACTATACAATGTAATAGACACCGTACTATACAATGTAATATACACCGTACTGTACAATGTAATATACACCGTACTATACAATGTAATATGCACCGTACTATACAATGTAATATACACTGTACTATACAATGTAATATACACCGTACTATACAATGTAATATGCATGTACTATACAATGTAATAGACACTAATACACCGTACTATACAATGTAATATACACCGTACTATACAATGTAAGGATAGATAGGTACAGTAGCAGATCGTAGTGATGGATATAGAATAGATAGTACAGTACATATAGTTATGGTTAAGATAGTATAGTCAGTCAGTATAGTATGGTATCAGAATGAGTATAGACAGTAAGTTACAGTATGTATAGAATAGGTATAGATAGTACATAGTAGGTGATTACAGTATACGGGTATATTGGTATGGAATGTAATAGTTACAGTACAGTATAGGTATGGTATATTAGATAGTATAGTACGCCGATACAGGTATATTGTATAGGAATACGTTAGTACGTACAGTTATTCGTGTAGGATTAGTAATAGTATAGTACAGTACATTAGTATAGTATGGTATAGAATGTATATACAGTTTTACGTTATAGTATGGTATGAATAGTATAGTACAGTACACCGTATAGTATTGCTGGAAGAATAGTATAGTACAGTACAGTATAGTATGTATAGAATACGTTAGTGTACAGTACGTATAGTATGGTTATAGAATAGTGATAGTACCTAAGTCAGTATAGTCAATGTTATAGAATGTATAGAAGATATAGTAAGTTACAGTGTAGTTTTATAGTATGGTATAGGAATATATAGGTCATCATGTGATCGTTATAGTATGGTATGAATAGTATGTACAGGTACAGGTATGGTATGGATTACGAATGTACAGTAAAGTACATGTACTGGATGGAAGTAATAGTCAGTATAGTACAGTACATATGATGTTATAGACGTACGTAGGTATCCCAGTATAGTATGGGTGATACGTACAGTACCGTTATGAGTTAGTCAGTCTTAGTACAGGTACAGTATAGAAAGTATCGTATCGTACAGTACCAGTATAGTATAGTTAACAGTATAGAACGTTTATAGTATGGATAGGAATACGTATAGTACAGTACAGTGATAGTATGGTATCGTACAGTTACAGTATAGTACAGTACAGTACCAAAGTATAGTCCAGTATAGTATGGTTATAGTAAGTACAGTTAGTACGTACAAGTATAGATAGACAGTATAGAAATTATGAGTTTACGTAGTATATAGGTATAGTCAGTATAGATACAGATAGAAGTAGTATGGGTTATAGATCGTAGTACGTAACAGTTTGAGTAGCATGTTGTACGTAACATGTATAGTACAGAGTTACAGTATTAGTGTACAGTAACCGTTACTGTTATAGATCAGTACATATATAGTATCTGCGTACTATGTGTGGGATAGTATTAGCTAGTTACAGATAATATAGTATGTACAGTTAGTACGTACAGTAGTATAGTCAGTAAGATGTATATTAGTAGGTATGTCAGTAGCAGTACCGGATAGCTACAGTTAGTACAGATGAGATAGACCAGATAAGTATGGTATAGTAAGTATAATATAGTACGGTATAGTATTAGTATTGTACAAGATATGGAATAGTACAGAACAGTATAGTATAGATATTGTACGCAGTATAGAATGTAGAGTATAGATACAGTAAAGTATAGTATACGTACATTACAGACAGATAGTACAGTACAGTATACTATAGTTAGATTATAGTACAGTTAGTTAGTACAGTATAATTTGGTTTAGAGTAAAGTATAGTATAGTACAGTTAATTATAGAGTATAGATAGGAAGACATTTACGTAGTTAATAGCTACAGTTTATCAGGATTAGTATAGTATAGTATAGTACAGATAGATAGTATAGTATAGTACCAGATTTTATAGTATAGTACAGTAAGTTAGTATAGTTACAGTATTAGTAATATAGATATTTGAGGATGAATAAAGACATACCGCAATTTCCAGTCCAAACCATCTAGCAATTTCTCATTCCTGCCTAAATGTTGACCAGAGGAGGCAAAAAACCCACCAAATTATTGAGGGGGAAAAATCCATCAACTCAGTGGAGCATTGGAAATCTTACTGATATACCAGTAGTGTTGACTGAAATCCTTTGGAAATATCCAGCTTTTTTACACCAATACGGGCCAAAAAGTACGAAACTCTATTTGATGTTACAATACCAGTAACTTGTAACAGTCCTTGTTTGAGAAAACTCATCCAGCTTTATTAAAACTGACCAATGAAACCGGCCATAAACGTTCCACTGGAAGACAGTTCCATAGCTTTCTACGTTATCACAGTTGACAAACCCTTTCCCATCTACTTTATGTATCAATACCAGGAACTTGTAAACATTCCTTGTTTGTAGAAACTCATTCGAGCTTTTTATTAAAAACTGACCAATGAAACTGCCATACCTTACAACGGCCACAAGGAAGACAGTTCCATAGCTTTACGTTCTCACAGTGACAATCCCTTTCCCACTCTACTTATGTATCAATCCCAGTAACTTGTAACATTCCTTGTTTGTAGAAGAAACTCATCAGCTTTTTATAAACTGACCAATGAACTGCCATAACAACGTCACAGGAAGACAGTTCCATAGCTTTACAGTTCTCCAGTGACAAACCCTTCCCAACTCTACTTTATGTATCAACCCAGTAACTGTAACATTCCTGTGTTGTAGAAACTATCCAGCTTTTATTAACACTGACCAATGAACCTGCCATAACAACGTCCACTGGAAGACAGTTCCTAGTTTACCGTTCTCCACAGTGACAAACCCTTCCCAACTTACTTTATGTATCAATCCAGTAGTAACTTTTAACATTCCTTGTTTGTAGAAACTCATCCAGCTTTTTATTAAACTGACCAATGAACCTGCCATAACACACGTCCACTGGAAGACAGTTCCATAGCTTTACCGTTCTCACAGTGACAAACCCTTTCCCAACTCTACTTATGTTTCAATCCCAGTAACTTGTAACATTCCTTGTTTGTAGAAACTCATCCAGCTTTTATTAAACTGACCAATGAACCTGCAAACAACGTCACATGGAAGACAGTTCCATAGCTTTACCGTTCTCACAGTGACAAAACCCTTTCCCAACTCTACTTTATGTATCATTACCAGTAATTGTAACATTCCTGTTTGTAGAAACTCATCAGCTTTTTATTACAACTGACCAATGAACTGCCATTACAACGTCCACTGGAAGACAGTTCCATAGCTGTACCGTTCTCACATGGACAACCTTTCCCAAATCTACTTTATGTATCAATACCAGTAACTTGTACATTCCTGTTTGTAGAAACTCATCCAGCTTTATTAAACTGACCAATGAAACTGCCATAACACGTCCAACGGAAGACAGTTCCATGCGCTATCTCGTTCTCACGTGACAAACCCTTCCCAACTCTTCATTATTGTATCAATACCGAGATAACTTGTAACATTCCTTGTTTGTAGAAACTCATCCAGCTTTTATATTAACTATCCAATGAACTGCCATAACAACGGCCAGCTGGAAGACAGTTCCATAGCTTTACGTTCTCAGTGACAAACCCTTTCCCAACCTACTTTATGTACATACCAGTAACTTGTAACATTCCTTGTTTGGAAATCATCCAGCTTTTATTAAACTGACCGCGAACCTGCCATAACAAACGTCCACTGGGAGACAGTTCCATAGCTTTAGCCTTCTACACAGTGACAAACCCTTCCCACTCTACTTTAGTACAATACCAGTAACTTGAACATTCCTTGTTTGTCGAAACTCACTCCAGCTTTTATTAAACTGACAATGAACCTGCCATAAACAACATCCACTGGGATAGTTCATAGCTTTACGTTCTCACAGTACAAACCCTCCCAACTCTACTTTATAGTATCAATACCAGAACTTGTAACACTTTGTTTGAGAAACTCTCCCCAGCTTTTATAAAACTGACCAATGAACCTGCATAACAACGTCACTGGAAGATAGTTCCATGCTTTACCGTTCTCACAGGACAAACCCTTTCCCAACTTCTACTTTATGTATCAATCCCAGTAACTTGTAACATTCTTGTTTGTAGAAACTCATCCAGCTTTTTATTAAACTGACCAATGAACCATGCCATAACAACGTCCACTGGAGACAGTTCCATAGCTTACCGTTCTCAAGTGACAAAACCCTTTCCCAACTCTACTTTATGTATCAATCCCAGTAAACTTGTAACATTCCTTTGTTAGAAACTCATCCAGCTTTTTATAAACTGACCAATGAACTGCACATAACAACTCCACTGGAAGACAGTTCCATAGCTTTACCTTCTCCAGTGGACAAACCCTTTCCCAACTCTACTGTATGTATCAATCCAGTAACTGTAACATTCTCTTGTTTGTAGAAAATCATCCAGCTTTTTATTAAACGACCAATGACCCTGCCATAACAAGTTCCACTGGAAGACAGTTCCATAGCTTTACCGTTCTCACAGTGACAAACCCTTTCCCAACTCTACTGTAGGTATCAATACCCAGTAACTTGTAAACATTCCTTTTGTTGTAGAAACTCATCCAGCTTTTATTAAACTGACCAAGAACTGCCATAAAAACGTCCACTGGCACAGTACAGTTTCCATAGCTTTACCGTCTCCAGTGCAAACCCTTTCCCAACTCTACTTTATGTATCAATCCCAGTAACTGGTACATTCCTGTGTTTGGAAACTATCCAGCTTTTATTAAACTGACCAATGAACCTGCCATAAAAAAACGTCCATGGAAGACAGGTTCCATAGCTTTACCGTTCTCACAGTGCACAAACCCTTTCCCAACTCTACTTATGTATCAATTCCGCAGTAACTTGAAACATCCTTGTTTGTGAAAACTCATCCAGCTTTTTATTAAACTGACCAATGAACCTGCCATAACAAGTCCACTGGAAGACAGTTCCTTAGCCTTTACCGTTTTCTCCGTGACCAAACCCTTTCCCCAACTCTACTTTTGTATCAATCCCAGTACTTGTAACATTCCTGTGTTGTAGAAACTCATCCAGCTGTTTTTATTAAACTGACCAGAAGAATGTAGCCATAACAACGTCCACTGGAAGACAGTTCCTAGCTTTAGCCGGGAACCCCTAGGGGTCCCTGAGAGGTTGCATGGGGGTCCTCAAGAGATTGCCATAAATTTATGGATCCAGCATTTTGATGAAAAAAGATATATTTTTCTATATATTTATCATTCTGTGTTTTATGTTTTGTATGAATTATGTGTTTGGTGTTGGATCTCTGAGATATAAATAAAAATAACTAATGTTTTAATGTAAGGGTTCCCACCCTGATGTGAATTTGAGTGCATTTTTTTCAATAGAGATGTATTTATAGAGCTATCAATTATATTTGTATAAATTAAGTTTTTGATCATTTGATGACAAAGAAAAATAATATATAATCAGAATTTTATGTAGGGGGTCCCCAAGACACAAAAATAGTTTTAAGGGGTCCCCACGGATAAAAAGGTTGAGAAACACTGATTTATATCATCGTGTGCTATAATTTTATATCATCATATTGTGTATTCTATCATTCAAATCATCATATCCTTGTGT
>JAACNH010000031.1:1677-107347 GCA_019447015.1 Hymenochirus boettgeri | reverse complement strand
ATATCATCATATCATCGTGTTCTTTAATTCATATCGTGTTCTATAATTAATACATTCATATCATCGTGTTCTATAATTCATATATTCATATCATCGTGTTCTATAATTCTTATCATCATGTTCTATAATTCATATCATAATATCATGTATTCTATAATTCAAATCATCATATCTTCTTGTTCTATAATTCATATCATCATATCATGTTCTATAATTCATATCATAATGTTCTATAATTCATATAATCATATCATCATGTTCTATAATTCTTATCATCATATCATCGTGTTATATAATTCATATCATTATATCCTCATATTCTATAATTCATATCATCGTATTCTATAATTCATAGCATCATATCATTGAGCTCTATAATTTATATCATCATATCATCGTGTTCTATAATTCATTTCATCATATCATCGCATTCTATAATTAACTTTCTCCTATTTTTTGTTTGTAAAAACATATTAATAAATAGGAAAGTTTTTCAAATCAAATAAATTAAATGGATGTTAATAATGTAAATTTGTACTTACATTGGTTACATTCTGGATGCCCGTAAACAAACAAAATAAAAATAGATATCATTACAATGATGAGTACCCTCATAGTAAGTAATAATAATAATAATAATTGTAATAGTAATAATAATACTAATAATAGTAACAATAATTATAATAATCATAGGAAATACTAGTTAATGACTACTAAAAATAATAATATAACACTAATATAAGTAGAAGAGTACTAATACTAGTAATCATAAGTATAGTATACAAACACTACTACTACTAATAATCATAGTAATACAACTACTAACTAGATATAATACTATAGTAAATATAATAGTTATATAATAATGATGCTGATGATAATAATAAATAATAATAATAGTTTTACAGAACTATACCCTTCATTGATGCATTGGTTTCTAATTTGCTTTATTATTAAAAGAAATAAGCACAATTTGGTAAACCTGATGATAATAGTCCCTGATTTATATATTAGATTTTACCAATTTGCTAATATAAATGAGATTCATGCTGCTCTCCTGATAGTTGAGAGGAAGTGTGTTCACTCCTCCCTCTGCATGCTCGTGTGGGTGTGGCCATATGGAGCTGGGATTGGTACAGTGTGATCCCACAGGATCACAAGGTCATTTTGACAAGATCTGGAAAGGAGGAACTCACAATGTATTGTTAAGTTTTTAAAACGCGAACAACCCAATACGACAGTTAGACCGATAAGCTATAATAGTACAAGGGCCTTATTTATTCTATGATGCCTTATAATGAAGACTGATCCCTAAATAAGATCTGGACTATAACCTGTATGATATTGCGTATAGCTAGGGGAAAGACAACCAGCCTATGTCTGGTCTATTGGAATGTATTTAAAATGTCAAGAGGACCTGCCCTGGTATCAACCGGTCTTCAACCAGTGTAATGGCCACAAAATCACATGTGTATGGCTATCTTTATAAGATGGGTGATACCCAAAGGACAGTGCGTGTGTGTGTGTGTGTGTGTGTGTGTGTGTGGTGGAGGGGGGGGTTGAGTACCTAGTCCATTCCTGAATACACAATGTGAATCCACTACTACATCTGTCAATAGTAATTATTTCTATGTATTAATTATTGTACCAGGACTTGTACGTAAAGTGACGTTACCTCTTTCCCTTTTCTTCTCGCTCCTTGTGGACTGTTTTGCCTTGGAGCCGTTGGTTTTCCGCCTTTGTCTCATCTGATGGATCATCTTTATAAAGTAAATGTATTAAAAGCACATTTGGAAAGATTCCTCTGATCGTCTTATAATTAATCAATCATTGATATTCTTAATGTATTAACAGTAACCCTGTGGTGTAGATTGGGAGGACCTTTTTTCTCCCTGACACCATTCACTTTATCTATTGTTTTATAGCGGAACCTTGAGCAGATGGCCTCTGAAGCCACTCCCCTTTTCCTTTTAAAGAAGAGTTACGTGGCGCCCTCCCCCCCTGCAAAAGGATTCTAACTTGTGCCATGGGTGGGCACCCCTGTACATCCGGCTACAAGAATAACACGGGGAATCAAGAAGGATCATCTCGTTTATGGACACATAACTTACTGGTCACATGTTAGATTAATTTATCATTATCAGTTCATATGTTATACTGTTATCAGCCAATATCATACTCATTACAGCTAATGGGTACATATACTTTAGTTGTAATTAGTTACATTTTGACATCTATATAGCATTAACCAATATAACCATATAGATTTAATAAGATTTTTCATTTTACCCTAATATATCAGATTTACCCAGTGGGGAGGTGGCGTGTGGCGAAAACAGGGCTTGCGATGACGAGAGGGTAGGTGGGTCTGGTAGGCGTGGTGGGGGAGAGAAGGGCGGGCTAATGGTTAAAAATTAATAGCCAAGAGATGTTTCCACCTCGTTTATTGTCAGTTGGACAACTAAGCTTTACCTACCCTCTCGCGCTCCCACCGTCAGGTCCGTATTAGGGCAGGCATCGGCCCGGAGATTCTTCAGTTCCAGCTTCATCGTTGGTGCTTTGATGCTGACTATGATTTTTTTTTTTGATAGTTTGGTCAATAAGGCGTATTTTTTGCCTGGCTGGCTGTCACCTGGCCGGCTGGTTCCTCTGTTGTTTTGTGTTTCTGTTTTTTTTGTTCTTGTTTATTTGTGTTGTCTCTTGGTGCTGTTTTTGTGGTTGTTGTTCTTCTGGGTGTTTTTTTTGTTTCCCGCGCGGACGCGTGCAGGCCCAACTCGCCTATCTCATCGGGTCCGTGTCATTAGTAACATAGTAACATAGAACCTAGTAATTAAGGTTTTTTTGTTTGAATAAAGACATTTCTCGTTTCCATTCAAGTAAAACCCTCCTTATTATTCCTTTTTTTTTTTTGTTTTTTTTTTTTTTTTAAACCCCTACCTAACAGTTGGCCAGAGGAAAGGCAAAAAAAACCCAGCTCTAAAAAAAAGGGGGGGAAAAATTCCTTCCTGACTCCAAACGGCAATCGGAAAGTATCCCTGGATCAACCAGATCTATATGCATTAATACCAGTAATTCTCAATATTTTTTAGTTTTAGAAACTTATCCAGGCCTTTTTTAAAGTTATTCAATGAACTTGCCATTACCACCTCTGCTGGAAGACAGTTCCACAGTTTCACCGTTCTCACTGTAAAGAAACCTCTCCTAACTTGAAGATGAAACTTCTTTTCTTCCAACCTTAAAGGATGTCCACGAGTCCTCTGATATGACCTATTAGTGAACAATGCACCAGAGAGTTCACTGTATGGGCCATTAATATATTTGTATAAGGTTATTATGTCCCCACGCAACCGCCGCTTCTCCAATGTAAACAGCCCTAACTTGTCTAATCTGCCTGCATATTCAAGCCCCTCCATTCCCCTTATTAATTTAGTTGCCCTTCTCTGAACTGCCTCAATTTCCAAGATGTCCCTTTTGTATATGGGATTCCAAAACTGCACCGCATATTCCAAATGTGGCCTTACCAGTGCCTTGTAAAGAGGGAGAATAATATTTTTCTCTCTTGATTCCATTCCCCTCTTTATACAAGACAATATCTTGCTAGCTCTAGCTGTTGCTACCTGGCATTGTTTGCTACAGCTAAGTCTGTTATCTACCAGAACCCCCAAATCTTTTTCCATTTCAGATGCACTTAACACAGAGTTATTTATGGTGTAGGTGGCACAGGGATTATTAAATCCCAAATGCATCACCTTACATTTATCAACTTGTCATTTTCTTGTCTTCCAGTTCCTGTCCAGCTCCATTGGTGTTCCGGTTTTCCAGAGTATACCCGGCCTCTGCGTCTACACCTTGCGCTCTAAGACCTAGGGGTAACCGTGTACAGTGAGGAACGACAAGCCTCCTGATGATCGGGGGCTTGTCTATAGGTGAAGACTGTGGCTGTAGATTGGGGTATAGGCGCTGAAGGTATACCTGGGGACTCAGGGCATCACACTTATTAAATAAGGTCCATAGTATTTTGCAACACACTAATGGGAACCACAGGCAGAGCTTTCTATGAGAAATGTCACAGCAGATTGCAATTCAAATACAATTAATTAACTACAATCCTCATTACTGCAGCTGTAGTTCTTTTATCAACCTGTATGTACTAAACTGTTCCTTACTGTGATGTATAAATATATATCTTCTTTGTTGTCCCTACTGTATTACACTTATAGCTATCTGCTCTGCCTGCTCTGTATATAAACTATTGTTATGTATTCATGTTTCAACCAAACATTTAGAGAGAAGAGTGAATGGAAGTAAAGAAACCAGGGACCCCCTGTACCTACAGTAGTATAACAGCCAAACCGAGGAGTTGTTACTTTTACACTTTTGCTTGCAAAAAAGTAATTAAAGAATAAAAGGTTAGTAGTTAGGACCTTCCAGACTGGGGTTACCTCAACGTGGTTGGAAGGCTTTTCATTCATGTGATTACAGTAATGTATACTAAAACCCCTTTGTTTATAATGTATGCCAGTGTGCAGATAATATGATATTGTATGGGGCCTAGGAATGAGCATTGATTATCTTTTCTATGTTTATAATGTATGCCAGTGTGCAGATAATATGATATTGTATGGGGACCAGGAATGTGCATTGATTATCTTTTCTATGTTTATAATGTATGCCAGTGTGCAGATAATATGATATTGTATGGGGCCCAGGAATGTGCATTGATTATCTTTTCTATGTTTATAATGTATACAGTGGCAATAATATCAGTGCCCCCTGGCCAGATGTCCATGATTCTTTCAGTTATATTTGGTGAAATATGTATTGTAGGCCTGGAATGTGCATTGAGATTATTTTCTATGTTTAAAATAGTTGCCAGTGTGCAGGATAATATGATATTGTATGGGCCTAGGAATGTGCATTGATTATCTTTCTATGTTTATAAGAGTAATGCAGTGTGCAGATAATATGATATTGTTGGGCCAGGAATGTGCATTTGATTATCTTTTTCTATGTTTATAATGTAGTGCAGTGTGCAGATAATATGATATTGTATGGGGCCTAGGAATGTGCATTGATTATCTTCTATGTTTATAATGTATGCAGTGTGCAGATATATGATTATTGTATGGGGCCTAGGAAGGTGTCATTGATTATTTTTTCTATGTTTTAATGTATGCCAGTGTGCTATAATATGATATTGTATGGGGCCCAGGAAATGTGCATTGATATATATTTCTATGTTTATAAGTCGCCATTGTGCAGAAATATGATCTTGTATGGGGCCCAGGAATGTGCATTGATTATATTTTCTATGTTTATAATTGTATGCCAGTGTTGCAGATATATGATATTGTATGGGGCCCAGGACTGTGCATTGATTATCTTTTCTATGTTTATAATGTATGCAGTGTGCAGATAATATAATATGTATGGTGCCTAGGATGTGCATTGATTTCTTTCTATGTTATGTTTGCCATTGTGCACATAATTTATATTGTCTGGGGCCTCGAATGTGATTGATTTGTTTTCTATGTTATAAGTATGCCAGTGTGCAGATATATGATATTGTATGGGGCCTAAGATGGGATTCATGATTATCTTTGCTATGTTTCTACCCATAATGTCTGTATAACGGTTACATAGTAACATAGTATTAGAGGTTGAATAAAGACATACGTCCATCTAGTCCAACCTTTATACCCTACCCATAATGTCTGTATAACAGTTACATAGTAACATAGTATTAGAGGTTGAATAAAGACATACGTCCATCTAGTCCAACCTTTATACCCTACCCATAATGTCTGTATAACAGTTACATAGTAACATAGTATTAGAGGTTGAATAAAGACATACGTCCACAATGCGCGCGCAGAGTTAACTATGGACTGAAGCGGAGAAAGAGATAATAAACTTTCCATTTATCCTTCAACGTTATAGTAGAGAAAATTAAAGAAAAAAACATTTCTATTCCAGGGGCCCAAAGCTTGACAGACTTAAATTTATGGCTTTGCCTTTTAAGTGTCCTACCCATAATTGACAGTGATGTGCAGGAATTTGTAAAAACTGTCTATGCTACATTCAGTAGCTGTTCCAACCTCACCACACCAAGATTACGAAATGTTCTGTGCAGAATCTGTTGCCAGAGGTCTCTATACAGCAGAAATGCCTCGCTTTCAACCCATGGACCTATAGTGATAGGACGTGACAGCTCTATAATCCTAAACAATATGATCCATAGTCCCATGAGACCTATTACCTTACTGTCCTAAAACACATATGACCCTATAGTCCTCGACCATATTACCCTATTGTTTCCATAGCCATATTGACCCATAGTTCTAGACCATTATGACCCTACTGTCCTAAACCATATGACCCTATAGTCCTAAACCATATGGACCCTATAGTACTAGACATATACCCATGTCTAGACCCATATGACCCATATAGTCTAGACCATCATTACCTATAGTCCTAGACCATATTACCATACTGTCATAAACAATATGACCCCTATTCGTCCTAAAACCATATAAACATATAGTCCTAAACATATGACCTATAGGCATAGACACATAAACCGATTGTCCGAAACCATATGACCTATAGTCCTAGACCATATAACCCGTATTGTCTAGACCATATGACCTATAGTCCTCGACCATATAACCCTATTATCCTAGGACATATGACCCTATAGTCCTAGCAAGATGACCTATTTTTCCTAGACCATATGACCCTTAGTCCTAGATCATATTACCCTATTGTCTAGACCATATGACCTATAGGCCTAAGCACCAGATACCCTACGGTCCTAAACCATATGGCCTATAGTTCCTAAACCATATGACCCTATGTCCTAGACCATATAACCCTATGTCCAAACCATGTGACACTAGTCCTGACCATATTACCCTATGTCCTAGATCATCTACCCCTCATGCTGTCCTAAACATAAGACCACTCGCCAATCACCCTGACCCCCACCCCCCTTTATTTCCTACCATACCTGTGTCTAGACCAGTATACACCTATTGTACTAGACCATGACCCTTAGTCCTAGACCATATACCCTATTGTCCTAGACCAATGATGACCCTGATAGTCCAATATCATTACCTTAACCCTATTGTCCTAACGATATACCCCTATTGGCCTATTTATAAAAACATCATTTGTTATCCTAAAATAACGTTCGGTGTTCTGACGATAAGGACCGTTATTTTATGGTATCGACCGTTATTCTATGATACAATTCTATTCTATGAGAACGATTGGTATTCTACGATAACGGTACTGTAGATTTACGATAGCGATAGCGTTAGGATTGCGATCGATATCGTAAAATAACGGTTCATATCGTAGAATACTGATCATTATTTTTACGATAATGATAACGATGTTTTCTAATATGGCCCTATAGCCCTAGAACATGTGACTCTATAGCCCTAGTTATGTGACCCTATAGTTCTGAAGACTACCCTAGCCCTAGAACATGTGACTCTATAGCCCTAGACCATGTGACCATCATAGCCCTAGACCCTGTAACCCTACAGTACGAAGCCCATGTTACCTTTAGCCCTAGACATGTGCCCTATAGTCAGACCATGTAACCCTAATCCTAAATCATGTGACCCTATAGCCCTAGACCACGGGACCCTATAGCCCTACACCCTTGACCTATAGTACTAGACCATGTGACACTATAGCTATAGACCATGTGACCCTATAGTACTTGGACCATGGGACACTATAGCTCTAGACCCTGTGACCCTATAGCCACTAGACCATGTCAACCCTATAGTACTAACCATTGACCGTAGCATCGACCATAACCCCTCATAGTACTAGACCATGTGACCCTATAGTCCTAGACCATGACTAGATAGTCTAACCATGTGACCCTATAGTCCTAGACCTGTGACCCCTATAGTCCTAGACCATATGACTCGATAGTCCTAGACCATATGACTGATAGTCCTGACCATGTGAACCCGGTAGTCCTAGACCATAGACTGATAGTCCTAACCATATGAACTTGATAGTCCTGACATGTGACCTTATAGTCCTAGACCATGTGACCTATAGTTCTAAACCATGTGACCCTATAGGTCCTAGACCATGGGACCTATAGTCCTAGACCATATGACTCGATAGTCCTAGACTATGTGACCCTATGTACTAGACCAGTGAATTATAGTCCTAACCATGTGACCCTTTAGTCTAGACCATATAACCCTATAGTTCCTCGACCATGTGATATGACCCTATAGTCCTAGACCATGTGACCCTATAGTCCTAGACCATGTGACCCTATAGTCCTAGACCATATTTCATTTTGACATCACAAACCCTAAAGAATCAGGACCTTTACAACCGCGTTTAATGTACATGGAGTTCCTATGTAACATTTGGCACAGAGGAGCCATCTAAAAGCTTATAAGGATTCCTGGGAATTATTAACCAGGCTGATTAAATTGCACGTCTCAAATCCCAACATGACGGTTATCCTGGCAATGTAACTATAAATCCCCTGCTAGAGCTGTGGCGCGACAATAACGGATAAACTAGTTTGAGTTACCATGTCAGTCTAACCTGATGTGGGTTGGGGTGCAATCCATGTAAAAGTGCTGTGGTAGCCACTAAATAACATGTCTGTTCATATCTAATGGTTGAAAGTTTTCCAGTCCATGTAAAGTAGACAAGCTCGTGTTTGACATATTCACTCATTACGCTCAAGGCTTTTAAAGGCAATTATACCCAAATTGTTAACTTGTATAATTGATATTATTACCTTCCTCTGTTTTTATGCTGATTTCATAAGGAAAACTCACCACTGAAGTTAAACAGATTAGCACTTTCCTCGGGCTGACCTACTATTTCCCATTCTATGTATTCTGCACCATGTGTATAAGGAAGGTTGATGCTGATATTGTTCCTCATCACTAGGGCCGAGGGTTCTGACATTGAAACCAAGATGTAAACACTGGGAGTTTTGACATGTAGGTATAAATCCCTTTAAAGGTGTTTTTTCGCATACAGCAGTTTACCCCTTATTTATCACCGAGCACAAGCCCAGCAGAACTGGTTAGACAGATTAGTGGCTGTGGTTATTGTAAACAAGGTGACTCTAGTTTAAGGCAAATCAACTTACCTTCTCCAATTTCTCTAATCCCAAGAGGAAGTAATTTCTCTAATTTCCAAGGATATTTAAAGGGTCACCAATACTCCCCCAAACATGCTGCTTTCCTACCCTTCCAAGACAGTGCCCTTAGCAAGTTTCCTGAGCTAGGCATGCCCAGTAACCAGTGTAGAAATTCTATAGCTAACTGCATATCCTAATCATTACAACCCTAATTTCGCCTCTAGGCTCTACCACTGGACTGTTTGACATACGTGTTTTTAAATGAAGAAAAATCTCAATTACTAAACCTTAAATGAAATGTGTCATGTCTTCTTGACGTTTTTAGTTAAAACTCAACTATAATACCCGAAGATAAATTAGCTGGCCACAGTTGTGTCTATGTGTACAGTAATTGGGCTCATCTTTATATACCCTTGGGGCTTTTATGTTCTTTAAGTTTTAATACCGACTTACCGATTTCAGCGATCAATTACACATCCCTATCATTAACTCGCTGCGTTGTACAGGTTAAACAAAGGTCCGAAATCGGCCGCGGGAAAATTTACCAAATATGGCGTTTCCCTTTGCGGCGATCTTACTGTCGATATAATCCGCCTGCTTGGGCTATTAATAAGGTCGTACTGCGTGTGCATTAAGCATCCCGGTTCATGTGATAATTACCTGGCTCGCGAGTAGGTCTGGGATGTTTGTCATACCCATAGCAGGGGGGGGGGGGGTGCGCACAGCCTGGTGAAGGTGGCAAGTCAGCGATACAGCCTCCCGCGGCGGGGATGGGCAGGCGACCCGCGCGGGGGTGTCGCACCCGCCCCGGGAGACACGCCCACCCCGCCCACAACACCCCCCGCGGCGGCGGAGACACCCACGCCGCCGCCAGCTTCCCAGCAGCCCCTCCCAACCCGTTCCCCGCTCGCGGCAATCTCGGAACGGAGGCTAGGAGGGGCTGCCGGGAGGGGCCGCAGCATGTGTCGCGACCACCCGGGGAGGGGAAGGAGGGAGGCCGCTGGGACTTAAGCTTAAGGGGGTCCCGCAGCTCGAACTGTGTACCCTCCTCCCCGCCCTATCAGGGCCTTTGCGGCACTTCAGTGCCCTGCGGCTCTGACAGAGCCCTTTGGGGCTTAAGGGTACCCCCAGCTCGACCCCGGCCCTTATAAGGCCCTTGCGGGCACTGAAAGTGCCTTTGGTGCTTGGGGGTCCCCAGCTCGAACCAGGACCCCCTCCCCGCCCTTGTAAGGCCCTTGCGGCACTGACAAGTGCCTTTGGCGGGGGTCCCGCAGCTCGAACCGGGACCCCCAGTGTGCGGCTCTTAAAGAGCCCTTGGGTGATTTCTTCGGGCTGGCGACACCAACCCCCACTCAGGTTGCCGATGCCAGGCAGACTCATCTGCGGCGACAGTGAGCCCGCTGCACCGGCGGCCTCAGCAGGAGCCGATGTTTTCCAGCCCGTTCTTCTTCTTCAGCCATCTACTGCGATGGCACGAGTTCCGCGGCGGAAAGCTCCTTTTTATATAGTTTGCAGAATCCATATCCGTTTCTGATTGGTCATTTTTTAATACTTGCTTTACATTAACCAATCAGATTTCAGAACTTTCCAGAAATGATTGGTTAATGTAAAGCAAGTATTAAAATTGACCAATCAGAAATGAGATTATGGATTTCTGCAAACCTATATAGAGAGCTTTCCGCCGCGGAACTCAGATGCCATCGCAGTAGATGGCGAAGAAAGAAGCGTCTGGCAACATCGGCTCGCGGAGACCGGCGGTGCCAGCGGGCTCACTGGCGGCAGCAATGGCCTGCTGGCATCACGACCGAGTGGGTTGGTGTCGCCAGCCCGAAGACGTCGTGTCGATCAAGACGCCGGCAACATCGGCCTCGTTAGAGGTCGCCGGCGCCCGCCGGGGGTACCCTCGTGGCGGCCGCAGGGGTACCTCTTGGGGGTCGGCAGCCTCGGCGGAGCTGGTGTCGCTGGGACTGGAGAAAAGAAGAAGACCTGCCCAAGGGCACTTTTAAGAGCCGCACTGGGGTCCGGGTTCGAGCTGCGGGACCCCCGCCAAAGCACTTGTCAGTCCGCAAGGGCCCTTACACAGGCTTGGAGGGGTCCCGGTTCGAAGCTGCGGGACCCCCTAAGCCCCAAAGGCCCTTCTCAGCCCCGCTGGAGGGTGCCCTCCCCCTCCCAGCGGCTCCCTCCTTCCCCTCCCCGGGAGCGGCGGGCGGGGGGCTGGAGGGGTGCTGGGGGGGGGTGCGCGGCGGGGGGTGCGCGCGGTGGTCCGACCACCTGCTGCGGCCCCTTCCCCGGCAGCCCCTCCTACCTAGCCGTTCCGAGATTGCGGCGACGGGAACGGTTGGGGAGGGGCCTGCTGGGAAGCGGCGGCGGGTGGTTTCCGCCGCCGCCCGGGGGTGTGGGCAGGGTTGGGCGTATGCCCCGCCCCCTTAGGAGAGGCGTCGGAAGGGATTTTAGTCCCTTAGCAGCGATAACTATACAGTATGCCGCGAAGGGGCTTAAAATTACCGCAGACATCGCGGCCGCGATACATATCGCGGGAATGGCGCTCGCCGTATTAAATACGCGATAGCGCTATTTCGGTCCGCGATGTCGGCGGTAATTGGTCATTGTGCTGCAATCCTTAAACACTTGGGCATCATAGCATGTGACCATGCTCTAACATACGTATGTTCACAGGATATTGTATTCTGCCGAATTGTCACATCAGCAAATTGTGTATATGCAGAAATCCCTAATAATGTCCCGAATTGCTCAATCCGACCCTGGGAAACACAATCAGGAACACGTCAATGGATAAATGGAACTTTATTGAAGGAGTAAAACGTACCCTAAATAAACTTACAGTAAATCTAGACAATACATCGTTTTCATATTAATTACATGTTATATCGTCACATAACCCATGGGAATAAAATTGTATTTATTGTGTGATTAATATAAATCTATAAAGGACGTCCACATTCCCACATCTGATTGTTAATTACATTGAGGCGTGCTCGGGTGTCTTGATGATGTCCTTAAATCTAATCCCTCTATCCCTGTACATTCCGTCTGTACACAGATACCAGGCCCGGCTTGGTTACTGATCCCATGGCTACAATTAAGGTGGAAGTAACTGCTACCATAGTCTGTGCATGGACAAGGCCCATTGGTTCTTCTTCTATTCTTCGTTTTTTCCTTATTAATGAACATAGATGTTTCTCCCCTTTATCATTAAAAGAAGACAGACCGGTCATTGGTACCAGTTAACAAGGATTCTATGTCAGCCATTGGTGGATCACTCTCCAACGTACAATATTCCAAAGAACCCCCACCTGCACTTTCATATATTAATATATAGAGTAAAAATAGACAATTATTGTTTTGAATAAACAATACATTATCACTGTTATCTATAGTTTCTATCCGTTTTCAGTCTCATGGGTCACTTCTATTCCTTTCCTGTTTATTGGTAGATTCAGCAGTTGAAGGTCCCTTGGGAAGAGAACAAGGATTGTTTAATTAAGAGACAAAGCCGTCTATTATCCATTTTATAGACCTTAAAGAGAATTTTAAACCAAGTGACCTGGTGTGGATAATCCCGTCTCTCTCAACTGCAGTGGGTCACTTAGACGGGTGGGATTATCTAGAGAATGTCTTTTTTCCTCTCATCCAAGTGGGACTATAGTGGTCCTGTAAGCTACTGAGAACAATTAGTGTCAGGAAAATTCTTTAGTCAGTTATTACACTTTTCCACTACAAATATGCTTTACAGTACCACATAGGGCATTTCCTTGGCCTTAAGGGTTAAGTCCATTTTTTAACTTCATTGCATTGTAATTGGCTGTCCAGAAACCCCGACATCTGTAGTTTACTGGGAGTTCCTAATGGGAGGGGGGGATTTTCAAGGAACCCAGTTTCATTGACTCTCTATATTTGATCTTATATAACCATATGAATGGAAACCTTTGCGACATCATTCCTTTTTAAAACAAACTGGCAAAATTTCTGTATCTTCATGAAATCCATTAATGGCCAATACAGCACACCTTATAGTTCCCTTCCATAAACAAGCAGCATATTTGGGACAACCCCTCAAACTTGGTCTAAAAGGTGGAGTTTCATTGGTATTCATGCCTTGTATATTACAACTGGAGTACACAAGCACGGGATTACTTAGAGAATAAACTGGAAAGTCCCGTTAGTATTTTATTTATGGTGAACTGTATACAGATCAAATACCATTTGGCAATTGTCTGTACAATATGGACTTATGTATTATTTCTTCGTAAGAGAATGTCCCATTTGTCCAAGGGATTTTCATGATGAAACAGTTTTTTTCTGATTCTAAGAACTAATTTTTATATTTCATTTGTGCGAGTAATACATAGTTTTAACCACTGACTTAAATAATTAAATATTAAAGCACATCTATAGTAGGCAATCATTTTAAATTTGCCTTATTGGAACAATAATTCGTCCGTACCACACGTGATCTCCCCTATTTCTTTACTATTCACACTAAAATTACGTACATAACTGTCGATCAATGCCTTTTTATCCATAAACTGTTTGTCGTACCTGAGGGTAACTATTGTGTATGTGTAAATAGCATGATGGGAAATTCCCTCTCCCAGTAATTGGGCTGACATGATTACTAGCATGTCTTGACTTCACAGAAAGTCACAAAAGAATGAAGGATGTCAGTTACAAGTGGATGTGAAGTAATGGAGGGCCACCCAACAACCTTGAAGTGTTAGTTGCTATTTATATTCATTTATTAAGATTAAGATAAGGCAAATTCTTTTCAATTTTAATTGACCTTTTATTATGCCCATTTTACTATTTTTCATTGTATGACTTACCGGGAGATAAAGGATTTCAGTATTGCTGAGAGTAGTTGTCTGTGAGGGGTGAAAGATTACACAAGCAATGGTATTATCACATGACAGGTCATTTATAACTACGCTAGACAATCAAGTTAGTTTTTGACAAACCTGGTACAATCCATTCTACTAGGATTATTAATGCTAGATTTTTACTTTAGAAAACTTTCTTATTGAAAAGAAACATTCAGCTTGGACAATGTTACAGTATCTAGGGTATCAAAACGGGGGGGTTTCTAATAGTCATGTATTACTCTAAGTTAGGTACTAGGAGATGGTCTTCTACTCAAAATCTACAGTTTAGCACATGTTAGTACAAGATATTCCCATAGTATACCTCTACAAGTAGTAACTAGGGGGTCTTCTTACATAAAATAACAATTAGCACAGTGTATTAGACAAGAGATCCCTAGTATACTCTTAAGTAGGTAACTAGGGGTCTTCTTACATAAAAATACAACTTAGCGCATGTATTAGACAAGAGATCCATAGTTTATCATATAGTAGGTACTAGGGGTCCTTCCTAACATAAAATACAAATTAGCAAGTGTATTAACAAGAGATCCCCTGAGTATTACTCTATAAGTGAGTTACTAGGGGTCTTCTTACATAAATACAAACTTAGCAACGGTGTAAGTTAGACAGAGATCCCCTATCTTACTCTTATACAGTAGGTACAGGGGTCTTCTAAACATAAATACAAATTAATGCACAGTGTATATAGACACCAGATCCCTATAGTATTACTCTATAAGTATGGTACTAGGAGTCTTCTCCAATAAAATACAATTGCACGGTGTATTAGACAAGAATCCCATAGATTACTTCCTAAAGTGGTACTAGGAAGTCCTTCTTACATAAAATACAATTAAGCACCGTGTATTAGACAGAAGATCCCATATATTACTCTATAGTAGTACTAGGGGGCTTTCTAACAGTAAAATAACAATTAGCACGTGTATTAGCCACAGAGATCCCATAGTATTACCTATAAGTAGGTCTGAAGTCTTCTCTACATAAAATACCAATTAGCACGGTGTATTTAGCAAGAGATCCCCCTAGTATTACTCTAAAAAGTAGTCTAGATTCTGTCTTACTAAATATAACAAATTAGCACGGTGTATAGACAATGAGATCCCATAGTCTTACCTCTAAGTAGGCGACTGGAGCTTCTTACATCAAAATCAATTAGCGCAGTGTATTACGACAAGATCCCATATTTCTTACTCTAAGTAGGTTACTAGAGATTCTCTTACATACAATACAATTAGCACAGTGTATTATGACAAGAGATCCCATAGTATTACTCTAAAAGTAGTACCTAGGAGTCATCTTACTAAAATACAAATTGCACAGTAGTATTAGACAAGACGATCCCATAGTATTACTCTAAAAGTAAGTCTAGGAGTCTCCTACATAAAATACAATTATGCACAGTGTATTAGACAAGACGATCCCTAGTATGACTACTCTATAGTAGGTACTAGGAGTCTTCTTACATAAATAGCAATTAGCCACGGTGTATGTAGACAAGAGATCCCTAGTATTTACTCTAAAAGTGGTACTAGGAGTCTTCTTACATAAAAATACAATTAGCACGGTGTATTAGAGCAAGAGAATCCCATATTGATTACTCTATAATTAGGTACTAGGGGGTCTTCTAACATAAAATACAACTTAAGCACAGGTATTAGACAAGAGATCCGCATAGTATTAATCTACTAATAGGTACTAAGGAGTCTTCTTACATAAAATACAAATTGCAACGGTGTATTTAGACAAGATATCCCATATTATTACTCTAATAAGTAGGTCTAGGGATCTTCTTACATAAAATACAAATTACCACAGTGTATTAGTACAAGAGATCCCATTAGAATTCCTACTAAGTAGGTCTAGGGGGTCTTCTAACATCAAAATACAAATTAGCACAGTGTCTTAGACAGAGATCCCCATGTAGTACTCTCTACGTAGTTACTATGGAGTCTTCTTACATAAAACTACAAATTAGCACGGTGTAATTAGACAAGATCCCATATATTACGCTAGAATAGTGACTAGGAAGTCTTCTTACATAAAATAACAAAATTTTTTAAATCCAAACGGTGTTATCGACAAGAGATCCTATAGTTACCTATAAGTAGGTACTAGGATCCTTCTTACATAAAATACAAATTAGCGCAGTGTATTAGACGAGATCCCTAAGTATTACTCAAAAGTAGGTACTAGGAGTCTTTCTTACTAAATACAAATTAGACAGTGTATTAGCAGAGATCCCATAGTAGTCACTCTAAAGTAGGTACTAAGGAGTCATCTTACTAAAATACAAATTACGCACAGTGTTAGACAAGCGATACCCATAGTATTACTCTAAAATACGTGTACATAGGAGTCGTCCTACATAAATACAAATTAGCACAGTGTTTAGACAAGAGATCCCATAGTATTACTCTATAAGTCGTACTAGGAGTCTTCTTACATAAATAACAATTAGCACAGTGGTAATTAGACAGAGATCCCATAGTATTACTCAATAATGTAAGGTACTAGGAGTCCTTCCTTACATAAAATACAAAATTAGCACAGTGTTTAATTAGACAAGAGATCCCATAGTTTACTCTCTAAGTAGGTACTAGAGGGGTCTTCTAACACTAAAATACAAATTAGCCAGTGTATTAGAGACAAGAGATCCCATATATTACCTCTATATTAGGTACTAGTGAGTCTTTACTTAATAATACAAATTAGCAACAGTGTCTTACGACAGAGGATCCTAGTTTACTCTATAGTAGGTACTAGAGTCCTTCTACAAATACAAATGAGCCACCGTGTTATTAACAAGTAGATCCCATAGTATTACTCCATATAAGTAGGCTACTAGGGGTCTTCTTAATAAAATACAATTAGCACAGTTGGTATAGAAAGATGATCCCATATGTATTACTCTATAAGTAGTTCGTAGGGGTCTTCTTACACTAAATACAAATTAGCACGGTATCTAGACAAGAGACTCCTCATAGTAATACTCTATAGTGGTACCTATGAGTCCTTCTTACATAAAATACAAATTAGCACGTGGTCATTAGACAAGAGATCCCATTATTACTCTATAAGTAGGTCTAGGAGTCTTCTAACATAAAATACAAATTAAGCACAGTGTATGTAGACAAGAGATCCCATAGTATTACTCTATACAGTAGGTACTAGAGCCTCTAACATAAAACAAATTAGCACCGTGTATAGACAACGAGATCCCATATATTACTCTATAAGTAGTACTAGGAATCTTCTTACATAAATCCAAATTAAAGCACAGTGGATTAGAACAAGAGATTCCCCATTAGATTACTCTATAGATAGGTCTAGGAGTCCTTCACATAAATACAAATTAGCACATGTATTAAGACAAGGAAGATCCTAGTAATTACTCTAAAAGTAGGACTAGGGGGTCTTCTTACTAAAATACAAATTAGCACAGTGTGTTATACAAGAGCTCCCATGTTATTACTCTATAAGTATGGTAACTGTAGTCCTTCTTACATAAAATGCAAATTAGACACAGTGTTATTAGACAGAGATCCCACTAGTTCTCTATAAATAGGTACTAGGGAGTCCTCTACATAAAACAAATTAGCAAAGTGTATAGACAGAGATCCCTAGTATTACTCTTAGTAAGGTTACTGGAGTCTTCTTACTAATACAAATTAGCACCAAGTATATAGACAAGAGATCCCATAGTATTACTCTCTAAGTAGGTAACTAGGGTGTCTAACTAAATACCAATTAGCACGTGTGATTAGACAAGAGATCCCATAGTATATACTCTATAAGTAGTACTAGGCAGTCCTTCTAACAATAAATACAAATTCAGCAACCAGTGGTAATTACAAGATCCCATAGTATTACTCTATAAGTAGATCGCTAGGAGTCTTCTTACCTAAATCAAATTAGCACAGTGTATTAGACAAAGAGATCCAGAGTATTACTCTATAGTGGTACTAGGAGTCTTCTTAGCATAAAATACACAATTCGCACAGTGTCTTAGACCAGATATATCCCATAGTATTACTCTATAAGTAGGTACTAGGGGGTCTTCTAACATAAACATACAAAATTAGCACAGTGTAATGTAGACATAGAGATCCCTAGTATTTACTCTATAAGTAGTCAGTGGGTCTTTTACTACAATACAAATTACACAGTGTTTAGACAAGAGATCCCATATATACTCTATAAGTGGTACAGGAGTTCTTCTAACATAAACATATAAAATTAGCAACAAGTGTTTAGACAATGAGATCCATAGTATTTACTCTATAGTAGGTATAGGGGGTCTTCTTACATAAAAACAAATGAGCACGTGTATTAGAAAAGAAGATCCATAGTACTTACTCTATAATAGGTACGAGGACTCTCTTACATAAAATACAATTAGCACAGTTATTAGACAAGATCCCCATGAGTATTACCTATAGTAGGTACTGGAGTCTTCTTACATACAATACAGAAGTAGCACAGTGTAATTAAGACAGAGATCCCATAGTATTACTCTAAAAGTAGTAACTAGGGGTCTTCTTACTAAATACAATAGCACAGTGTATTGACAAGAGATCCCATAGTATTACTCTATAAGTAGGTACTTATGTTTTCGTCTTACATAAATACAAATTAGCACGTGTATTAGACCAAGATACCACCATAGTTTACCTAAAGTAGGTACTAGGAAGTCTTCTTACTAAAAATACAATTAGCAAGTGTATTACAGAGATCCCATATATACTCCTATAAGTAGGTACTAGGAGTCGTTCTTACTAGAAATACAAATTTTTTAAATGCCAGTATATTAGACAAGAGATTCCCATAGTATTCTCTATAAGTAGGTACGTAGGGGGTTCTTCTACAGAATAATAACAATTAGCACAGTGTATTAGTACAAGAGATCCCCATAGATTCTCTCTATAAGTAGGTACCTATGAGTCTTCTACCTAAATCAAATTAGCACAGGTAATTAGACAAAGAGATCCGCAATCAGTATTACTCATATACGTAGGTACTATGAGTCTTCTTACCTAACATACCAATTAGCACAGTGTATCGAACAAGAGATCTCATAGTATTACTCTATACGTAAAAGGTACTATGGAGTCTTCTTACATAAAATCCAATTAGCACATGTATTAGACAAGAGACCCATCAGTATTAACTCTATAATAGGTAACTAGGGGTCCGTCTAACATAAAATCAAATTAGCACAGTGTATTAGACAGATGATCCCATAGTAATCTCTATACAAGAGGTACAAGGGTCTTTTTTACATCAAAATCAAATAGCACAGTGTATTAGACACATATATACCATAGTATTTACTCTATAATAGTACTATGAGTCTCTAACATAAAATATAAATTAGCACGTGTATTAGACAAGGATCCCATAGTATTACTCTATAAGTAGGTACTGAGGGTGTCTTCTTACATACAATAACAATTAGCAACAGTGTATTAAGTACAAGAGTCCCCTATAATTACTCTATAAGTAGGTACTGGAGTCTGCTAAACATAAAATACACATTAGCACGTGTATTAGCACAAGAGATCCCATAGTCTTACTCTATACTAGTTACTAGTGGTCTTCTTACATACAAATACAAAATTAGCAAGTGTATTGAACACGAGTATCTCATAGTCATTACTCGATAAGTATGGTACTAGGAGTCTCTAAAATAAAATCAATTAGCATAGTGTATTAGACAAGAGTCCGTCCCACCCCGCCTAATATAACGCTATAAGTCAGGTACTAGGGTCTTCTTACATAAAATCAAATTATCACAGTGTTATTAGACAAGATCCATGTATTACTCTATAAGTAGGTACTAGGATCTTCTTAGCATAACATACAAATTAGCACATGTGTTTAGAACAAGAGATCCCATAGTATTACTCGATAAGTAGTACTAGTAGTCGTCCTCTACATACAAATACAATTAGCACAGTGCATTAGAACACGAGATCCCATAGTATTACTCTGATAAGTAGGTACTAGTGAGTCTTCTAAACATAAATACAATTAGCCACAGGTATTAGACAGAGATCCCATAAGTATCCACTTCTAAATAGGTACTAGGGAGTCTTCTACATAACTACATTAGCAATCAGTGTATTAGACAATGAGATCCCATGTAATTACGCTATAGTAGGTCTAGGAGTCCTTCTAATACATAAATACAATTACTACAGTGTATTATAGACAGAGAGCCCATGAGTATTACCTCTAAAAGTAGGTACTAGGGGTCTTCTATAACATAAATACAAATTAGCACATGTTACTTAGACAATAGATCCCCATAGTATTACATCTATATGGAAAGTAGGTACTAGGAGTCTTCTAACATAAAAACAAATTAGCACTAGTGTAATTAGACAGAGATCCCATAGTATTACTCTAGAAGTAGGTACTAGGATCTTCATAACAAACATTAGCACACGTGTATTGAGAACCGAGATCCCAACCTAAACAATGACCCTCAGATAATTAATATATATTCGGTTACCCACTGTATACATTATAATTGTCCTCCATCTAGATCCCCCTGTAACTGGAATTCAATCACACCCTGACAAGCTATATCGGGTAGCCATGGTACGGGGATAATAGAAATGGATCACCAATGGAATCTTTACTGTGGTCTGAATGTTGGCTCTTAACCAAGTGCTTCTTTTTTATAACAGTTCCATGGCCTAAAATAGATTAACAAAAATATAAAAGCAAAGTTTAAATGCTCACTCAACTCACTTCTCCCTATACCTAATTTCCCTTTACACTTAGTTTTCTCTGTTATGGTTTGTAACACTTTTTAGTATTTTCCCTAATCTCTCTACTAATAACTTGTCAGTATTTCCAATCCCCTAACCCAATGGGACCTTCCCGATTCCCGTGTTTGGTCAGGGATGGCTTGTGTGTAATGTATCTCCAGTAATGGAAGTAAATCCAACTAAGTAATGACAGGGTTGTTGTTTCTATTTCATCTTTAATGAACTAAAACATGTGCTTGTTCCAACCAAAACTGTACAAGAGTTCAGGGAAGGGCATCTAATTAATACAACAGAATAGACTTCTCTCATGACAGGGATTCTAAAAAGCCTGGACCCTTTTCCTCCACACTCTGGTGGCACACATTTTGGGATCCCTACTAATCTACGATAAGAACCTTTCCTCTGGAGGCCGATCTGAGTCTTTATTTTATAACCACAATATTGGACTAGAGATGTCCGAAACTTCGGCAAAGAATCCGTCCCTGCTCGAGGGACTGTCAATTTTCAAAAAAATTCGAAAATCCGCGAGCGGACCTTCAAATCAAATATCCTCGAAATTTTCCGAAAATACGGATTTTTCAGAAAATACGAGAATCCTCTAATTTGAAACTTTTTTGAAATACTATTTTCGAAATTCCGAGAAATCTTGTAATTTCGAAATTTTCGAAATCCGAGAAACCGCGTTCGGAAGTTCGGAAGCGAAAAATCTGCTGTTCGCGAACGGATAAATCCACACGGATCCGGTGTTCGGATCCGCGAACCGTCCATCCTACAGTTGGACGTGGCACTAAACCATTTATAATACCAATTTCATCCCTACAGTAGTTTTGGTCTTTAATAACCCTGTTTATATCTTTACTGTATTCCACCTGCAATTCTAATGATATTGTCCCATACACCATACAGTGCATTCTTGTCAATACAATATTCCTATAATCTTTCCAAATATTACTGAAACATTAATACTTAAGTATCCAGAGCACACCCAAGATAAGATGAATAATCCCTGGAAAGTAAATGTTGTTATATTTAATAACAGAATAGAGGCTGTGCATCAGTTTATTTTGGTTCATATTCGGCGGTTAGGAATTAAAGTGGAACCACCCATTTTGTCTCACACTCGTCCCTTTTGGTCCATGACACCGTGGTATCAACCATGATTTACCAACATTCAGAATCATTCTGACGCAAAATCATTTAGTCAAAATTGGATTTGGTCTGATTGCCACGATTTTCGTAACGAACGACCAAATATTGTCCATGGTGGTTGATTGGGACAAAATATAAACTATATTTGTCACCTTATACTGTATAGTGGTATTTTGCCCTTTGATGACAGCTGACAATGTCTACGTTCATAGTGATAATACCCTTCCCCAAACCCCCAGACCACAATAACTAACTTACCTCGCAGTGTTTCCTAAGTGACAATCAATCAAAGTTTCCCCCATCCTCAATGTGCAGCGTCAATCATGGACAATAAGCCTAGTGTCATGTGAAAGCTTGGGAAATTAAGTGGAGGCTGCTACCTTAGGAGGAACTCATGATGGCCAACTTCGGATTAAATATCTACTTCAGGAACTTTGGAGATGTAGTACTGTTTTTGGTGTTTTTGTGGGAGTGGACAGTCTTTGTCACACAACTACTGGAGGGATTAAGAAAGAACAACATGTAGTGCAGGACTATTGGGGGGGAAAGCCCCCTCCCGTCTGTCAACAAGAGGAATCCCAACACCCAGTCAACCCAAACTGAGGGTACAAAGCAATGTTTCATCATCTTCTTAATAACCTCTCTGTCCTCATCTCCTTCAGAAAAGACGCCGAGATGTTTCTTGGCACAACAAGTAGCACAATGAAATTCACACCGACATAGTCCATACGCTGGCACTGAAAATCATAGAAGCTGCTGAGTCCCAACCAGCATGATATTTCCCTTTGTATAATGCACCCATCGGGTAGATAAAAAAAAAAGTACCCTCAATAACATAGGGCACAGTATCCGATTATTACAGACAGATCAACTATTCATGTTTTGTTACGATGGTGACTACAAAGGTTAACGGCAAAATAGAAAGATACTTTGCACAAGGGTCCAAGCAGAGAAAGCAAGGAGTGAAAAATGTGTGCAGAAAGTCAGACATCAAACAAGCTGGTCGGTAACAGACTGGGTTTGATATAACTTGAGGATATAAGGAAACACTTGCTTAAAAGTAGGAAGAGTCAATAGTTGAGTAATGGTGACGTGTCTGAGTCCAGCCACAAGGTCATCTTCACCCTTATACAATCACTTGGACCATATGCAAAGGAAAGATCTGCCATGGAATCGAAGACCAACTATAGTAATGTTTATTCCAGGATGAACAAAAAGAGATGTCTTGTGGTTAGGAATTTTGATATCAGCACAAAAGAACAATGTAGGTGAGGTGTTTACAATAAACGTTTACAACTCCTTGGAACCACAACTATGGTACATCCTGTGAAGAACCACGCGTTTATGTAAAATTCAAAAGCACGCGCATGCACTTGTGTTCATCATCAATGCTTCGACACCTAAGGTCATAATGACCATCACACTTCGATTCGCTTGTTCAACACAAAACATTGGGTCAATTACTTACTGTCGCATTTGTACGTTGTTGTTTGGTACTACTTCGTGTTCTAAAGGTTCGAAAGCAGCTTTGGAGACTTGTAGGCCAATGAAAGAGCGTTGATGAAAGAATTCGTTGGAGGCATTCCTTCCATGCTCTGAGATATGACAAAGCTGACGTTGGCTTTATGTCATCCAAGTTCCATTTCTTGACTTACTTGATGGTCGGCTCACAGTTCAGCTCCTAAATTTTCATTCACTGGAGATGCTGAAAGAAGTGGATTAGTAATTTCCATTGAGGAGAAAGATTTCAAAGTCACTTCAAGAAACGAACCATGTATTATTTGAAGCAATGACAAAGTTTCCATTGACACTGATATAAGACTGATCGGCAATGAGAAAACATTCTGTAGAAATAATTTCACAGATCTTAAAATTCCACTGGAAAATAGGCAGCAATAATTTTGGTTATCTCCAACTTTAAAACAAAAAACGCTCAGTTACCTGACCTATACCCACTGTATTGCCCTCTTTTCTGGCAGAAGAATTGGCTCCGTCCCTCCGATGCAGTCAATCAAAGTGCTGTGACGCTGAGATCACAGCTATGATTGACTGCTCTTTTCCCCTGCTCCAGCATTTGAACATTTTCAAGTTCTTAAAGCTCAATGACCACGGAAAGGAGGTGTAACTTCTGTCGAGTAAAGGTAGAACAGGGGGCAATAGTGGGGGAAATCCATGTAATAAAATGTCTCAAAAATATTCAGTTGGGGTAGGACAATGCAGGTACACGGCATGTAATTCGGACACCAAGGAATTGGCCTCCTCTATGCGGGCCATGACTTTGGTTAGTTGCTGTTTGGTCTCCCCCCCATACAAATCAGAGCATTCTTCATGCACTGCCCTGCGTATATGATTCACTCTTCACGCAACTCTTCACTGCCGGCACTGCGTAGATGATTTCCCTCTTCACTGCCTGCGTATATGATGTCCGCTTTTCTCGTGTTTTCGGTAATTGTTGGGGTTTTTCGGAGGACCAATTTCTGCCTCAGTGTTGTTGGTTTATAGCAACAGGGATAGTGTTTTTTGAAAATTCTTTCTTAATTTCTCAGAGACCCTTGCTACATATGGGATGACCATGTTCTTCCTCCGTCTTGCTGTTCCCCTGCACTGTTGGATTCCTGTTCGTTTCTTTCCTTCTACTTCTTACTTCTTTGACAAAAGGCCAGTCTGATACCACGGTTTAAGGGCTCTTCTGAGATGTTGTCATTTCTTTAGCCTTTGCCTCTGTTGCTAGTGGGGTTTTCTCGCTGCTGTGTTGCAGGGTTCTATGACCCCCAGCTTGTGATAAGGGTGGTGGGAGTCCAACTCAATACTGTCAATGAGTGGTTGGGGTTTTCTGTAAACCTCCTACTGCCACTTAAACCATTCTCCCTGACTTCTATACTTACCTTGAAATATGGGTGCCACATGAATGATTGGTGGGTCAAAATTTTTAGCAATAATTAAAAAACTTAAATATGGCATGTACCTGACTCATTACTAGTAATACTTATAAACACGGCCATATATATTATGCTGATAATAAGTCTTTTTATATTAATATGCTGTAGATTTGTTGGGGTTTCTATGGGAGTTTCTCTCTGTATGTACGTTCACAGTTCACTTACAGAGCAAGATGAAGTGACACATTAATGGAGTACAGACAGGACGTGACACATTTAAATGTAAGCACAGACGGAATGACACATTAATGAACACCATCATTTTTATTGAGTAATAGGAAGTGACCATGTTAAATTGGAACAGCCAATCATTTTATTGAGTAATAGAAGTGGACATGGTAAATGGAACAGCCAATCATTTATTGAGTGAAACAAATATGGTAGAGATTTTTTCCAGATTTTGGTATTAACCTGTTATAACAAAAATACTGAAATAAATTATTATGTCATGTAATGGCAGCCTTCGCTGTGTTTCCCCAAACCTTTTCTTTGAGGGAAATGCGAAATTATCTCTTTTAGTGTTAAGGGGCATAAAGGGTAAAACCCAAAACACTAGCCTATAAGACAGTAGACCCAGGCAGATGGTTTTCTGGCCAGGAAACCATCATTGGCCGATTGAACATAGCCACTTCCAATGTACAATGCGTCCGATTGCACGGTCCAGAGAAATAATTACAATCTCGCGCATCTGTACCCGGGGGACATCTTCCGTATGTTGGATTGCATTAACCCTGCCCCTGCCGGCGTTTTATTTTTTAGAAGGAAATCTAACTTTCATTAGGCTTGCGTGGTCCTCTGGGGTTCGGGACAATACTATGTTTTATTGACTTTACCAAGATGGTGGGGTATTTCAGAGGTGCTGAGAGTCGTTCACCGTGTTAACAAGCCCAAAAGAAGAGCAGGAGACAATATTAATGTGGGTAATCGACGGTCAGGTGCGTTCTTGTACGTACGATCGACGTAGTACACATGTGTCTCAGAGAGGGAAGACACTTACGATCCTAATCAATTGTAAAGTTATTGGCCGTATTGTGACCCCACTGGCATCACACATTGTACAACAAACCGAAGTATGTGGTTGGTTACACTCACACTTTTACATTGATTTCACAGTTTTGTCTGGAAGGCATGTAATTCCACCATGAACATGTACACACTAAATTCCCCTTGTACTGCGCATTCTTTTCAAGTGCAGCATTTTTTTCTAAATTTTGGCTGAATTAACACACAATTTGTCCAATTTTCCCCAACAACAATACCTGACTTATTACTCTTCCATCACCCCTGTGCTACCTTAACTATATCCCACTTAGAGCCATGTCCCATATCCCTTATCAATCACTAACCTGACTCCCTACGCTATCAACTCTTTTGCCCCACTACAACCCCCTATTGTTGGAAACCATTTACATTGCACCCTCCATTTTATATCCACTCCTTCTGTCCCATCATGAACTTTGTTGGCATTTTGAAATCCTCCTCTTCTTCTCTACAATTACCAGACAATCACGCTGCCAACGCAAATCCCACTCACCTACTGTCACTCCTCCCTCCGCCTGCTCGCTGCTGGGATATTTCCCCCAATCCTGGCTCCTCTCCCACAATGTCCCATTACACGCTCGGCCCTCCCCACCCCCTGTCTCCTCCTACCCCCACGTTACCTTCTCATCCTCCAACACAGTAAAACCCAGGTATATTATAAACCTCCCTCTTCCACCCGTGCTCTATCTCCTCCCTATCTGGGGTGCTCTGGAACGCAAGTCCTGTTCTGTAATAAACCTCTCACACATACATGATCCCCTTTTTCATTTCTAACTCCTTTACCTTCCAGGTCTCACTGAACATGCGTCTCCCTCTAACAAACTGTCTCACCTGCTGCGCTCTCGTATGGGGCCGACACTTCATTTACAACTCCAACCCACGGCTGGAATCCAACATTGGTGGGTGGAGTTGTCATTCTTCTGTCTGATCTGCTTCAGTTTCCATCCAACCCATTACTCCTTACCTGCCGTCCCAGCTTTCCTTTGAGTCTCCTCCGTCCGTATTTATTCTCCTCTCCAGCACCTGCGATTGCCGTTATCTTATCGGCCTCCTGGCCCAACCTTTATTTTTCGCCCATTTATCTGCATGGTTATCTCACTTCTTTCGCATGGCATTGGTAATTCCCCAACTGACTCAACAAACTCTGCTACCTCCAAGCTTCACTCACTTTTACACCTCCTCCCCTTAATCGCTCAGTGGGTCCGTCCACAGAGACTCAACGTAAGGGGCCTTGACCCTAATCTCCACTCGGCTATGTTCCTTATCTAACTTTCTAACTCTCCCTTTCCACTATCTGACACAACCTCTCAAATGTAATCTATTTTCATCCCTCCGGCCACTCCTCCAACTCCCTACAACACACCCAATGCAGAGACTTGGGGTCAATCTTGACCCTCTCATTCTCCCTTAATCTCCAACCACTCATCAATATGGCCTTCTTCTCTGACCCTAAGCTTGCGACCCCTCCGCCCCTGGACACTGTTTCCCCCATACAACCCTCTCGCCTTACTTCGCATTAACACAACCTTGGCTCCCGGATTCAGATTGAAAATTTGTAAAGGCAGTCCCGTGTACTAATCGACATGGGAAGAAGTAGCGACCAATGACTTTCTTCATTTCAAAAATGCTCTTCATGGATCAGAAACATTTTGTCTTCACCAAATAAACCTATTTCTCCTCCCTAGTTCCACACAATCCCACAATCTTAAACATGCCTGTCCACCGGGCCACCTTTCCTCCTACCCCCTTTTGATCTGCTGATGAAATGCCTCTTATGTTCACAGAAAAAATTATATAATTTTAATTATAATAATATAAAAATGAGATTTTCTGCATGTTCTGGTTCCATCTCCACACTTCCATCCCATCACATTCCACTCTCGGCCTCCCTTCACCACCTGACCTCCACTCTGTTCTATACTCCAACTGTTCCACATTACCGACACAAGACTTTCAAGCCTTCTCTCCATGGCCCAGTCTCACCAACTGCCCCCTCAACCGAACCCCATTCTCCTTTCTCTTCCCCCATCTCTCAATTCCCTTCAACACCACCCTAACGTCTCTTTGTAACTTGTCCCTATCACGGGTAATTTCCCCTCTGATTCAACATGTTATTGTATCCCCTATCTCAAGAAACCTCTCTGATCCATCTGCCCTATCCAGTGACCGCCTGTCTCTCTTCTCCCGTTTGCTCTCAACTGCTTGATCGACACGTCTCCGCTGAACTGGTTCATCACTTTACTGTTACTACTTGCCAACTCCCTCTTTGATCGCCACAGTCCGGCTTACACCCCACCACTCCACTTAAATGTCTCTCACCAAAGTTAGCTAACGATCTGCTTATGCTACATCTAAAGGCCGACTATTCCCTACTTATTCTGCCTTCTTCAGCCTTTGATACAGTGGATTAACCTTTACGGCTTCAATCGTATCCTCCCTAGTACCAGGTTCCCAACTCTATTGGCTGTGCTCCTACCTCTCGGTAGGGCGTGCAGTTTTTCCCCACTCCTGGCTCCAATACTCCACCAACTCATCCCCCCTGGTGGGGGTAAAACAGGCTCAGTACTCGGCCCTCTTCTCTCCATACACCTTGGACTAGGTCCATTTCATTAGTTCCTTTGGATTCCCAATACCGCCTGTAGTTGATGATACAGAAAATTTACACACTCCCCCGTACCTCGTATAAACTCTCTGACTCAGGGTCCCTGACTGCCTAAATGCCATCTCTGTTTTTTATATCTCCCGCTTCCTCAAACTCAACATGGATAAGACCGAACTGTCATTTTCCCCCCTCTCGAAGACCCCCCAACACCTTACGTGCGATGCCTGGGATAACCCTTTGACTCAGACTCGGAACTTCCTTTAAGGCACCACATTATACCCCTGTCCAACTCCTGTCAGTGTTACAGCTCAAAAACAATCTCACGCATTCGACCCTTCCTTTCATAGCATGCTACCTAAAACTTCTAGTTATTGCTGTTCCCTTATCATCTCTCGCCTGGCTACTGTAACAAAACCCCGCCTATAGTGGTCTACAAAGCAAAACAAAAAAAACCAACTGTGCAACACGCCTTCAATCATCCTTAACTCTGCTGCCAGGCTTAACCTCCACTAACCTCTTACCCACGCCCATATTTAGTACTTCTCTCGTACTGCCCCTCTGCTCTGGAACTCCCTTCCTCTTACTGGCCCATCATTGACCCACTAGTTATAATCCACTGACAACTTAGTTACAGATACTGATCTGCTTCATCACCTTAATCCATCCCCAACCTTGTCTCATCCCCATCTCCTCTAGACTGTAAGCTTCTTAAACTGTAACTTATACCACACTGAATGCGCTGGACCACACTTGAATTATTTTCACTAACGCAACTACCCTTGTATGTAACATGTATGTTTTCCTTATGTATTTATATTAATGCAACTGTAACGCGCCACAGAAATGTTGACAATATATAAATCTACAATAATAATAATAACATTACAAAGGCTTTAAGGAATTAGAATTTTTAATCCTTTGTAATGTTCATAACAAGAGATTCAATTAAAGGGAAACTGGCATAGTATAGTATAGTATAGTATAGTACAGTATCATATAGTATTGTATAGTATAGTATAGTATTGTATAGTATAGTATTTGAGGTTGAATAAAGACATCCGTCCATCCGTCCAACCCATCTAGCAATATCCATCCTCATTTTACCTGCCTAACTGTTTTGATCCAGAGAGGCAAAAACCCCCACCAAATTATGAAGGGGGAAAAATTCTTCCTACTCCAATGGCAATTGGAATTTCCCCTGGATCCAAACTCCACTTTATGTATCATACATTACTTGTAACTTCCTTGTTGTATAAATCATCCAGCTTTTTATTAAACTGACCAATAACCTGCCATAAACAACGTCCCCGGAAGACAGTTCCATAGCTTTACTGTTCTCACAGTGACAAACCCTTTTCCAACTCTACTTTTGTATCTACCATTAACTTGTACATTCCTGTTTGTAGAAACTCTCCAGCTTTTTATATTAAACTGACCATGAACGCAGCATAACAACGTCCACTGGAAGACAGTTCCCATATCTTTACCGTTCCTCACAGTGACAACCTTTCCCAACTCGACTTTATGTACAATCCGTACTTGTAACTCTTGTTTGTAGACACTCCTCCAGCTTTTTATTAACTGACCATGAAACATGCCATAACATCGTCCACGGGAGACTTACCATAGCTTTACGTTCTCACAGTGAAAAACCCTTCCCAACTCTACTTTATGTATCAATCCCAGTAAACTTTGTAACATTCTTGTTTGTAGAAACTCATCCAGCTTTGATTAATACTGACCAATGAACCTGCTATAAAGACAACATCCACGGGAAGACGTTCCATAGCTTTACCGTCTCGACATTGACAAACCCTTTCCAACTCTACTTTATGTATCATAACCAGTAAACTTGTAACATTCCTTGTTTGTAGAAACTCATCCCCTTTTTATTAAACTGACCAATGAACCTGCCATAACAACGTCCACTGAAGACATTTCATAGCTTTAACCGTTCTCACAGTACAAACCCTTTCCCAACTCTACTATGTATCAGTACCGTAACTTGTAACATTCCTTGTTTGCAGAACCATGAACTGCCATGAAACTGACCAATGAACCTGCATGGACTGACCAATGAAACCTGCCATGAAACCTGACCATTACCTGCCATGAAACGCCATGAACCTGCCATGAACTGACCAAATGAATCTGCATGAAACTGACCAATGAACCTTTAGGATGTACATCCTAAAATATAGAAATTCATTTTACAAACAGAAGAATTCAACCCCATTTTCTTCTAATCTTATATTTATAAAAAAATGTGATTTTCATTTCCTGAAAGGATCGCCCCTAGGTAATTACGATACCACCTTTATCAAGGTTGGAAAATACCACTTTGTGGACCACATACAGGATCGCATTCGTTATTAGGAATTACCAATGTCTTTGTGATTACCGAATAGTGGATTTATTAATAGTGTCCATTAAGCATTATGTTAGGGAGTATTCAAATCACAAAGCTGAAAGAAGCGTAACGTAAGTCCTTTTGGGTGTCCATTGGTTTTTAATGAAACCTAGAAAATCCTGTACCACCGTCTGTTCCTCAGGTGCCGCTTTCCTTAAATGTTCCATTGCCTGTGCAAATAATAAGTGAAAAGTGATTGTGATTTATCCCATAGCTTTTGTTGTGTCACTCCACTTGATGTGCCTTCTGGAGTTGAGAAAAGCCAATGTAATACCATTATTAAAAATAAGGTTCCCAGCCTGTATCTATAGCCTGTAATTCCTAGGTAAGGTAGGGAAGGTGCTGGAACTATTAGGTAGTAGGTCCAGCAAGGTTCATGGGAAATAGATTTGTGCCAGACTCACGTGCTTGTTTTTTTTTAAAAGTGTGAGTCAGAAATTAAGATTCTGGCAATAGCAGTGCTGTATAATACTTCGATTTTAATAAAAAATGTTTATTTATTGGCCTAGACAAAACATTTGGTTTCATGATGAGAACTGGTTTTGGACTGCAAACAGAGAGTGGTGGTTATGGAGCTACATCTATGTGGGCCTAAAGTTTCTAAGCGGAGTTCCTCAGGGTTCTGTACGGGCCGCTTCTTTTAATTTCTGTATAATAAATGAACTTAGAAGGGGCATTGAGAGCAAGGTCTCGGTTTTGCTTAGAACTAAACCATTCAGAGCTTTGGAAACTTCCAATTGATGTGCAAGTGCTGCAAAGCAACCTAATAGATTATTCACAATGGGCACGAGAATGGCGATGGTATTCAATGTTGATCATGTAAGGTGATGCATTTGGTATTTATAATCCCTGTGCCACCTCACCATAATACTCTGTGTTTAAGTGCATCTTAAATGGGAAAAAAGATTTGGGGGTTCTGTAGATACAGCTTTAGCTGGACAAACAATCCAGGTAGCAACAGCTAGAGCTAGCAAGATATTGTCTTGTATAAAGAGGGGAAATGGAAATCAAGAGAGAAACATATTATTCTCCCTCTTTAACAAGGCCTGGTAAGGCCACATTTGGAATATGCGGTGCGTTTTGGAATCCTGCAGACTGCTATTGCGGGCCCATCACAGGGTCCTTCAATAGACTATCAGAGGTTTTGATTAGTGCACACGAGGTATATATGGTCCATCGAGTGAACCTAGATACCAGTCTCCAGTACGGGTGACGATAAAGGAAACAGCCTTGTGTGGTGGACTGGGATGCAAGGATGGGAGACACAAACAACCTAAGAGGAGAGTTTTTCCTCCATCTTGGTTGAGATCTTCTGAATTTATACCCAAACTTGATCTGCAATTAATTCACATAAATGAATGTAATGGTGGATCATTGCCAGCATATGCAGTTTATGTTTAACCACAGGGCCTATCCATAGAGATGCAGCCACACTGGGATACAAGCTGTGTGTACATTTACCTGGAAGTCACTCATGCTTGTTATAAGGTGCAACTGTATCAAGAGTAACTACCAGGGGGGGCGGGAACACCAAGGCCCCCCATATTTTCATTTTTCCTATTACAGATATGCCTTTCCCAGAAACCCACTGTGGCTGAAGCATCATAGCACATAGTATGCCCAGTTATTCTATTACATCCCCACCTAGACTGCGGTTTTTTATTACCATTCATGGCCCTGAACTGAGAGGGGACTATAAACACACCTCTTGGAATTGGTTATTATACTATGGGGACTACCCCCACTGGAATGGTTCATAAACTGACAGGGGGAATATTGTTGTCGATATAATTAATTTGATTTGAAGGGCCACCAAGCAAGCAATTGTATAGGAATGGCTATAATGAGTGGCCCATAAGGAAATGATCCATGGAGAGTGAATATTACTTCCCCATCATCTCTCTGATGGTCTTGTGATTAGTTTCATCATCACTTTTTATACTCACCTATAGCAACCCACTAGAAGTAGCGATTTACCTCCTAGCCATATATCATCCACGAGGGTTATCCAGGAATGTAACCCCGTATGCTAGTAATTTTTTCTGTTTCCTCTAATCATTGTTAGTATGTTTCCATAGATTCATTCCTATGCGTAAAGTTTGGCACCCAGTTACCTTTTTTGTTTAGCTGCTTTAAGCCATAATATGTTATAAGAAGGGAGAAATAAAGTTTTGAAATTTTTAAGAAAATCGGCACCATCAAATTAATGGGACCCGAGAGAGAGGTTTCTGCTGCCTTTGATTTGTTAAGGGCCCATGAATCAAGCTACATGATTGGACTAATTAAAGTACTCCTATATATACAACCCTAATTTTGCGCCCCTGTGTCCCGTTGTGTGTATGTCACTGCAGTTCCTATGGAATCCAACTAAGGGAGAGTCCTCTGCATTCCTATTGACTCACCAATTAGAGGGAGCGTCTCTCTCTGCATTTCCGATTGCTCAACCACTAGAGGGGAGTCTCTGCAGTCTTCTATTGACTCAACCACTAGAGGGGAGTCTCTGCATTTCTATTGACTCACACCACTAGAGGAGAGTCTCTGCAGTTCCTATTGACTCCCCACTAGAGTAGAGTCCTCTGCATTTCCTATTGACTCCTTCACCACTGGAGGGAGAGTGGTCCTGCAGTTCCTTATTGACTCACGCACTAGAGGGAGAAACCCAGGAAACAACCGGAGGGAGAACAGCAATTAACAGACTGGCCAGGTAAGGTTTCTTGGGACAGGGGCCCCTGATTTTGGGACGAGGTGGGGCCCTCGGATCGGACAGACAGGGGCCCTTGGTTGGGACAGAGTGGGCCCCCTGGATTTGGGACAGAGGGGGGGGGCTGTATTTGGTACAGAGGGGGGCCTGGAATTGGTACAGAGGGGGGGGGCCCTGGATTTGGGACAGAGAGGGGGGGCTGGCCTTGGACGGAGGTGTGACTCTGGCCTTTGGGACACTAAGATGGTACTCTGGCCTTGGAACATTGAGGAGTAAACTATACCTTGGTGACACTAAGGGGCACTCTGTGCGTCTAGTGCCCGTTATTGTTAGCCGGGCTTAATGTTTAGTATATAGATATCTCCACAAAAGTTTTGATCCAACAATCTACTTTAAACCGTTCTATCCAGAGGCACCCAAACACAATGATAAACAATCCCTGCATATGAAAGAAAGATAATTAATTTGTTTTAACAAATACGATTAAAAATACATTTCTACTATTGTGATGACTTTGATGTTGAATCATTTTATAAAATGACTTTTCCTGTCACTTTTCCTAGTACTGTGCTGCCATTGGTCGGAGATTGCCAGCAAATCAAGTGAGCGTATAAACAACTAACCCTGTGTGATAGATAAAAATGTCTGATACCCATGGTGAGGGATCATCAAGAGTCCTAGTTCCATCTTCTAAAAACCCAACCCTAGTCATATAGACTAAAGGAGCTACACAGCACTATATATACAATTAACGTAACTCAGTGTCAGACTGGACCCACCAGGATTCTAAGGCCAGAGGCCAACCAGTGAAAAATTAAGGGCCCCTAACATTTCATATCTCTATTACATTTATGTAGCCTATCTATCTTACCCTACTGAATTTTATTGTTTAATTAAATACTTTCTTACGTCCCTTTTCTCTGTAAAAGTTTTTCCTTGTTTTCTTGGTGGATGTGACTGTGGGTGCACTATGAGATTCCCCTGTACTCTTTGGGCCCGTTTACACTGAGCAACACCAGGCAGTTTATATTTGGTGTTCTAACCCAAAACCACCTGATAAGGGTTTAGGTCCCAACCATGCTCGTTGCATTCCGTTTTAACGTTTTACATTTTTTGTGCGTTTTGCTAATCAGCAATGTAAGTTAAAATATAAATTGAAATCGGGAGAACGTTCCCGTATAATTGCTTCCGAATCATATGTGGTCCATTTTTTATCTGCAATGCGGCACGACTTTTTAATCTCTGTGTTTGTCCAGAATCGCACTTTATAATAGTCGATGGGAACGCAAAAAAAGCGTGGACACCTTAATTTTAGGTGCAGGTTTTTTTGGCACTTTCACCAGTGTTTCCTGTTGTTTTCCAAAAACTGCACACAGACTCAAAGGGACTGGAATGGGACAATTGATTGTCCTAAACGCACTCAAAACGGACAACACAACACACAACATCGTGGGACCGTTGCCTAAATCCTTATAAAATTTGTTTACAAATTTGTTAAATAATTGTCTCAATTTTCTCAAATCAAAGAAAGACTTTTTAAAAAAAGTATTCATTTAATTTAAACCCCACACAGTTTTATACCTACGACAGTGACAGGATCCCTCCCGAATAGACATTTTAATTTACTGCATCAATGGCAATTATAATTTTATTATTGTTAATTATGATTTTAACACTTGGTTTCTACATTTTTGATGATCGCTTTATGAATTAGGAGTAACGCCATTTTGGCGAAATCTATATATTTTCACATTTGGTATGATTAAACTGTCGGATCATTCATTCATCACTGTCACGTATGGAGCAATCTGGAAGAGACTCCCAACGTTTCTGCTCCCTTTGGCTAACACAGCTCCTCTCCCTGGAGGTTAAAGCAGGTTAACTATAGCCAGAACATTGATACATTTTCTTAGCTCGTGAAACATGTTCGGTGTTGAATAAAATATTGCAGTTAATCTGCTTGCCCTCTTCACGTTCTTTACTTATGGAACAGCAGTGACTAAAGGGAGATTTACTCCGTTAAAAACATTTTTAGTCTAAACATACATTTTCTTGATTTACAACTAGAAAAAATCAATTTATCACTTGGCCCTTTGAAGTGAATTCCTTCACAGTATACAGCATTTTATAATGTATCTCTCCTAGCAGTAGAAGACAATGGGGGAGATTCAATATGGCCCTTTTTCATCGAAAACCCACTTAACCTAAAAAATTGGGTTAACTGGGTTTTGGACGGAATTTCGAGCACAGCGCCATTTCCGATGTTGTTGGAAATGCGATGTGCTAACAATCCAAAACCCATAGTGTTAAGTTTTGCGTCTACTTTGGACGTGAAACTTAACGCTACGGTTTCTGGAGCGTTAAAGTAACCCGCTCCTTACCTAGCCCGACCCCCGCAATGCAATAAACACGTACTCTCGTTTTCGTCAGTTATTGTAATTGCGGGATCGGGCCTAAGGTAAGTAACTGGAAGACACAATATTGATCTCCCCGAATATATTTTAACAGTCAGTAAGGCTGGGAACACCAAGCAGATTTTTTCACCAACTGACCATATTTTCAGTGTTGGGTCGGCGGGCCGAAATCCGACGAAAGGCGATCGGACAATGTCGGAAAATCACAGCTGACCACTACCACAATGATTCGTCTTGACTGACCTCACATGATATTCGGATCTTATGTGCCTGTGAAGGTTTCATTCATCCGAGGTCATGGGATCTTTGTTTGGTATTCAATTAGATCAACTGGACTTGAAGTTTAGTTTCTTGGAAGACGTTTCGCTAGTCATCCGACTGGATTCTCAATTCAGAATGAACTTGTACAAAAATCTGTGTTTTTTTTGGCAATTAAGGCAACCTGGGTCTCTGAACAAGTATGGTTAACAAAAGCCTTCATCTTCTTTCCTTTTAACTGGAGCCCTAGATCACATCCCTGGCTGCGTCTGTGGAAATGATATTGTGGCAAATTTATATTGTGTTTTCCTGCTTCCAGTTTGTTTTGAGTTGACATCACCTGACCTCCTGACATTCCCCTCCACCCCCCATGGGGCAGAGGCATGCTCAGTTAGACTTATACGTGGAAAACAGGACGTACCTGGGGGGGGGGTGGAATGTGACAGTTTATATTAGCCTAATATTGCAAGGGTCAGAAACTGGTCACATACTACAAAGCTGTTCAACAAGGCTGAAAACAAGAAGTATTCACGAAAGAAAATATTGCTGAACCTTTTTCTAGGAATAACTTCCTCACACAAATTTTTAATCTTGAGTAGGTTATTGTTAGGGTTCATTTGAAGGTAACGATGGAGGGCATGTTTTGTATAACCCTTACTATCTTGGAAGATGGAGACCACAATTTACCCTTTAAGTACCCTGGAAGTCCCAATTAGCATATGATAGCTAGGTTGTTAGGCCTTCTGAATGCAGGTTGTAGATTGCACTGAGGTGTTATTTAAAATTGCCCGGTAGGTGTCAAAAACAGCATTGTAACAGGCAGACAGTTGGGTCGAGCCCCCCCCACCTCTATTTAGGCTTGGGTTTCCTTTATTTTCACATAAAGGGCCTCCTTAAAACACCTCTCTTGGACCAATCATGTCCTTTTTGCCAATATGTTAACATTCAATCTTCAAGTTATGTCCTTTATCTTAAGATGCAGGTACATGGCGTTCCTGACCCGAGGAATTGGCTTTTCTGGCTGGGCCATTACGTGATATAGCAGTTGCTGTTTTGGTCTCCCCCCCACACAAATCAGAAGCACTCTTCACTGCACTGCACTGAGTCCAAGGAGGCATTTATGGGCAGTTTGTCAATAACAAACCTCTTAACCTCAATGCCATTGCATTTAGAAGGTTCCTAACCCTTTCGCACGTGATATGTTAATTGGGGACTTTCCAGGGTAACTTATATTGCCAACATATTCTTGTACAGTCATTCTGATTGGAAAGCCATCGGAAGACAGGCGAAACGTCTTCAAGGACTAAACTTCAAGTCCAGTTGAATGTCACGTAGAGGTCTTCAAATTAGTAGGTTTAAGTATCTACTACAGACTTCTAAAATCTAAGCAGTGGTCAGCAGTCTCTGCTGACAAATCATTGTTTTCTGTAATACTTTTCTCTGTAAGAAGCATAGGTTTGAGAGAGGAAGAAAACCCCGAAACATGCCATAGCATCCTTTGTGATGCCTCACCTTGAGATGATGTAAAAGTAATGACTAAACTGATAATCATCTTCACTGTGAAAGCAGTAAAGTTTGTGGATGTTCTGCCTATAATATTATAAAGCCAGAATCTTTCTAAATGGTTCCATAGGACTTGGCTTTTTTCTTGAAACAGACAGATTATCCAGGACTATGGCTATTTCACTGTAGTGTACATATTTTGTTTTGGTTATGTTCTTGTGCTGTGGATGTAGGTGGATGGGGGACACAAGACACATTTATTGAGGTGATGTGGCTGTTTTCTGTTGAATCAGGGATGTTGGATCTATTTTAAAGTTGATGTAGCGATGTTACTAAGAGAACCTGCTCAATATGACCTTTATATTATTAACATACAATGACGATGGCGGGAAAACCTTCATAGACACAGACCGTTGGGTTTTTTCCTTTTTAACCTAAATTTAAAACTAATTATTTACTGGGACTATTTTAAATTAAATTTAGATTTTTTTGCAACATCCACACCCACTGGAGGGGATTAAGAATGACAAACATTTAGTTAGACTATTGAGTTCCCGTCTGTCAGAAGAGGAATCCCAATATCCCAGATCAACCCAAACTGAGGGGTACAGAATGCGACGGCTTTCATCATCTTCGTAACAACCTCTTTGTCTTCATGGCACCTTCAGAAATGGACGGTCGGAGGAGAACACTGATCACTTTAGCGTCACTAGAAGTTCCCGAGTAGTAACCATTGCGGGCATGGTGAAAGCCCAGGAACTGTGGGGTCCATCCAGCACACTTGACATTATTAATACTGGTAATAGGAGAGTAATAAGAAAGTGCTCAATGCAATCAGAGGGGCACGTGTATCCCAAGAATTATAGATTAAAGCCACTATTCTCCCTTTTACCCTGGTGAACCACAAACGTTGGCGACAAAACAAGAAAACCCTTTGAAAGTAGGGTCCCGCAGAGAACATAGGATGAATAATGTGGTGCAAACGTGAGAGCCACGCATAAACCCTGAAAGTCCGTGGGTTTGATGTAACTGGATGAAAGGAATAAACGTAACTAAAAAGAGTAAGAATGAAATATTGAGAATGGTGAACTTGTCCCCCCCCCCCCGGAAGTATCCAGCCACGAGATTCATCGTTCCCTTAGGAGAACCACCTGGTTAAATACAAACGAAAAGAGCACTAAAGAAATAGAAAGGCCGATGGTGGTAATGTATTCAGAATGAACAGAAACCGAGAGGTCTGAGGCAGAAATTTTGAGATTAACACCGAAAAAGAGGTTAGGTGGTGCAAATGCAATGATGACTCCTCCATCAAAAATAGTTATACACACCATTGGGAAGACATTTGTTCAAGTAAAATTCCAACATATGGTGGGGCACCTCTGGTTTCTGGTCACAGTCTCCATTCTCACCAGGGGACGGTCATGTTGGAATTTTGCTGTTCTCCACACTCGTGTTCATCAAAAGACATTTGTATCACACATCATCCCCAACAATGTACAAGGTGTTGGCCCTTCATGTTCATACCATCGTGGAAAACCGGGTCGTTGGGATCTAGAGTACATAAGAGATAGCGTTGATTATATTATCCTGCGAGCCATTCTTTCCAATCTTCAGGAACCAAAGAAAACTTGATATGTAGTTCAACATCAATCATTTCCTCATTACTTGTGCTACTGACTTGTTTAGATATGCACTGAACTTCTAAATTGTCATTGGACATGCTTAAGAATTATTGGTTGATCTCCATTGCACCGAAGAAGGTTTTCGTATCACTGGGTGAACTCTGGACCCAAAGAATTACTCTTATGGGCTGGGAGATTCCTTATTCTGTGTTAGAAGGTTTTTTACTATTCTAGAGAAGACATTCTGTAGAAAAAATGATATTGGTTTTAATCACAAACACAAGAAACTACAAAGACTACAAAAAAAACCTCCTAGAATTATTTGGATCTAGATGCCGGGCAGTGGTCTTTTCAAACATCCCTACTACCCTGCTTAATATTTAGTACTATACATGTGTATATAAATGGACCACACCGGTTTTGCTTTAATATGGAATATTCCGTACGCTTTAAATCCCACATTGATACATTCACATCAGGCCCTGCCCTGAAGAGTTACATACATAAGCAAATTTAATTTGACACATACAACTATCAGTATGTATCATTGTGGAGGACGACAGTCCCCGAGGAAACCCACGCAAGCACGGGGGTCAAGGGGGTGATTTGACGTACGCACTAAACAGTGCTAACACTGAGCCACCGGCTGCCCAATAAAGGCTTTCTACTATAAATAAATATTATTTTATTATAGTTTTTTGTGTTCCTCGACCAATGTGCATTATCTTACCTTTATGGTCTTCACCTGAATTTCTCCTCGAGTGGCCTTGCTTTTTAGTGATGCTTCCTCCGAGGTTTAAAGATAAACTTTACTTTATTCATGTTTAAAATCGATGAATTGAGATAAGGGGCGTACTTGGTTATATAGCCGATCACTTGCCTTAACTGAGATGTTCTGGTTGGTAAAATGAGAGTCGTAGATCAGTACCAAGGGCCTGTTCATTTCATATTCATATTTAAGATCCAAACACATCTGGGCAGATAACATTGATATTAACCACATGTTAACACATGTCAACATACAACTAATGGTAAGCACATTTCATTCAACTGGACTTAAGATACGCCTGCACTATGTATAATTTTTGGGCTAGAGGACTGGCTTGCAAGCTGGATTGGTTTGACTGTCTGGCAGACTGATGGCTATTAAAATTACAACATACAAGAGTAAATACAGCCCTTTCGTACTTTTTGGATTAGGAATGAATTTTCTGTGGTAATTGGACATAATGGATTCAATACCTACCATGGATACAGGCTGTACTTCTTGTAGTGTGTTCATCTGGGTGTAGTTTAACCTGGGTGTAGGGTTGACGACTCTAGAAGACATTTGCCACGGTTGAATTAATTGATTGCCAAAAAAAACCATCTTCACAGTGCATTTTAGGGTAAACGTCTCTATCTCTCATGTTTTTGCTGTACAATCTTGGTAACTAATTCATTTGGGTTTTTTTACCCATTAACCAGAAATGGTTAAGGGATCACATGTTTTCCTAACCCCAGTCCTACTGACCCATGTGGCAAATTATGATTGGCTGAAAATTCGAATTTTTCCAATTTTGGGCCCTTTCGACCTCTTTAATTTCAATTAAATATTTCTAACGTAAACATTCATTCCCACATGGGATATTTTCTAAGGGTTTTTGTCACCGAATTGCAGATTACGCCCCCTAATTCTCTTCGATCTCTGCAGTTACCCACTGACAACCAAAGTGTTACCTAGGCCAGGACCTATAGAGTATACCAGGCCTTTAGTAAGAAACTACTATACTTCAGCCCTGGTACGACATGTGATTCAAACAACTTGGTGCCGGAACGGCTAACAAACGTCCTTTCTGCTGATGTACAAGATGGCCCCCTGCAGGGACGGACCCACCAAACCTTGCAAGTCTATATGAGCCTTTCAGAAAGATAATTTCAAGCAGATCTTTTGATTTCTCGAATCAAACACAATTATGACCTTACCTGTCGGTCGGGTGGTGTAATTTGAAGATTTGTGTTTTTTCTAGAAACAAGAAGAGAGAATTTAATTAACTATATAATTTCCCTATCTAAGATATGCTATATAACCTGACCAATGACAACCATTTCAAACCTAGACTGATTCAGGGATGTTGTTTTATTAACAATATTATCAATATGCTTTTTCTCTCTATATACAAAAATATACAAAATCCACATTCAAGGAACCCCAGATAAGTTCACAAACTTTATACCATTTATGATCATGTTGATTTGTCAAATTGAGTAAACTATATAGCATGTTCCTTTGGGAAATCATTATTCGTTTTATTATCTTTACCTTTCGCTGCTAGTTGGAACGCCCGAATATCATCCAAACAAAAGAAACTGTTTGCTTTGAATAATTTGAGATGAGATTAAATCCTTGTGCTGCTTATACTATAAATGGCTCTGTGTTAAGTGATCCCTGTTGGAAGGGATCTTGTAGTTTTGGGTGGATAACAAACTCTAAAGGTAGCAAGCATGGCCAGGCGGCAACAGCAGGTCCATAGCAGTATTGTCTTGTATAAAGAGAGGTATGGATTCAAGGCGGAAAATTTTTTCTCCCTCTTTAAACAAAGCTTGGTAGTGCCTCATTTTGATATGCAATGCAATTTTGGAAATCATGTGTCAGGGAGAAACATATTTGAATTGAAAAGGGTTCAGAGAAGGGCACTAAATTAATCCGGTATTGGGGGAGCTTGAATATAAAGAGAGATTGGATAAGGCGCTTGCGTGGAATATGATTACTGTGTATAAATACATTAACGGGCCATACAAGAAACTATCTGGGGCATTGTTCACACAATAGAACTGTCAGGGACACAGGACATCCTTAAGACTTGAAAGAAAAAAGGTTTAGGACTTCCAGCTCGGAAAGGGTTTGTCACTGTGGAACGGTAAGTAGCTATGGAACTGTCTTCCAGTGGACGTTTGTTTATGGCAGGTTCATTGGGTCATTTATAAAAAGCTGGATGAGTTTTTCTGCAAACAAGGATGTTACCAGTTGACTTGGTATTGATACATACAAGTAGAGTGCTCAGGGAAATTTCGATGCCCCTTGGAGTTCCAGGAAGGAAATGTTTTTTCCTTCCCCCTTCATAAATTTGGTGATTTTTTTTGCCTTCCTCTTGATCACAGTTCGCATGAAATGAGGTATTGCTATATGGGTTGGACGGAAAACAATGGACATATGTCTTTATTCATTCGCAACTATACTATATTATATCCTATACTTCTTTGTGAGGGTTCTCATTCATCCGGCCAATTCTGAATTGAGAGATCCGTCGATGACTAGCAAACGTCTTCAAGAACTTAATTGTCAAGTCTCAGTTGATCTAATTGCATACAACAGATATATACATTACTATTATATGATCTATAGACCATACTGTCTTGATAATTTCTGTCACTATGCTGACAGGATTGGACATTATTCGGTAATGTGTGTAGTACCGTTTTACAGGAACCCGTAGGGAAGCACCAGTAGCCTTACGATGGGATCTTGCTTCGACACACAATGTGTGCATGTATTGGAATGATGGATTGTTTTGGATTTCGGGACTTTTGAAACCTCAGAGCGCATTTTCGAGGATTATCAAACTCAGGCTATTTTGAAATTATTGAATGTTTGGGAGGCTTTTTTCCTAAGATTACCAACGTTTGAGGCTATTTTTGAGGATTATCTAAATAGCGTTGAATGTTCAATCATCATCGAAAATTCATTCCTAATCCCAAAAGTACGTTTCCATTTTCGGATTTTTGGATCTTCGGGATTTTTCCTTCCCGAGATTGTAAATCCAAAATCGGAACCAGATCTTACCAAATTTTGTGTCCTCCTCTGGTAGCCAATCCCCTCCTTTTCTAGTGGTTGGGTGAAGCCCGAATTATCCCAGAAAAATTGAAAGCGTTTCACGACTGCCAGTTGCTGATCAATAGTAACACCGAATAACATCAATGAATATCTTTATTAAACAGACCATTTTAAGTCAGATCATACCTGAACCGTTTTCGTGCTACGAATGCCTTATCATAGGAAAGAGCGTCTATACATGGAAGGTCTAACCCTCCTTAAACATACAGATACTTGAGTGTACGCCTCCCAATCTTAAAGGATAGACCACCCTGGAACCATCTCATAGAACCAAAGCATCCAGAAAGAAACTCCGAAACATTCATTCAAAGAATCCAAAAACAAACCATAAATGGCAAGAACATATAACGTAAACTAAATCAATCAAATAATCAAAAAAAAGATGTGAAGATAGGAAATCGAACAATGAAATAATATATCCAGAAAAGTCCAAAATCATGTGTGTGCATATGAATCAGTTACCTAGATGATAGTACGCACGGTAAAACAATATATCATATTTATTGAAAATCTATAGAATAGTAAATATTTAAACTAGAGGCTCCCTCTAGCCTACGAAACCCGTGATATCAAAGGAGTTATTCAGACTGTAGGGTATACAGGTGTTAAGGACAAAGAATCCATTTAGCTTCAGCCTTTTTAAGGCTAGTGCCTATTTTTACCTCTTTTCCCTACAACAGATGGAAGAATCGTTTGTATACCCTGTGCTACAAGATACGAAACATTACAAAGCTGCCATATGAAAAGTGCCTAGCAATAGAAACTTTCTTTTCATTATGAGTTAAAATACCCTCAAACTTGCTCCCTAATCGGGCTTTCATTCATGCACGTGACGTACAGCCCACAAATTGTAATATTCCCATCGGGAGCAAGTCGAAGATATACTACCCAAGCTAGTCACAATTTAATATATTGTTTATTGGAAAGCCTTGCCAGATACGGTGCACCTAACTCTGACTGTAATTTACAAGTAATACCCTGTTTCCCGCATTAATGTACCTCAATATTTGAGCCAACTACTTTGGCTAGAAAAAAGACTTGGAGAAAAGAAGATTACTCATGAGACTGCTTTCCTTGCTACAAATGTACCCCCTTATCCAGCAGGGTATCAATTGACTATCTTCATGTAAGTACTGGTTAACTACTTCTGGAAATCCTAATAATCTTTGTATACTGATTACTGTTAGCGGGTTGGAGAAACCACTTGTTACGTCGAGTCTAATGTTTTCCCTCCGCCCTGTTTGACTAATTTAGTCATGATCTACTACCAGATTCATTGTTTGATGTTTTCTCTCGACTTATCACCTCTATTGCCTACAGAAGCTTGTCCTAGATCAGCTCCTTCTGTCCCTCTTTAAAGGCTCTTTCAAATGAGGCCGATGTCAAGATTTTTATGGGGTAATCCTCTGCTTCTACTCCTATCTCTCGGAACAGGATAAATAAAGAATCAGTTAAATAGTATGTATAGTGTAGTATTTGAGTTGAATACAGACATGTCATCCATCCAACCCATCTAACATATCCTCATTTCTTCCTGCCTAACTGTTGATCCAGAGGGAAGGCAAAAAAAACCCACCAAATATATTAGGGAAAATTCCTTCCATCCTGACTCAGTGGCAATCGGAATTTCCCTGATCAACCTCTACTTTATGTATCATACCGTAACTTAACATTCCCGCTTGTTTGTAGAAACTCATCCAGTTTTTATTACTGACCAATGAACCTGCCATAACAACTCCACTGGAAGACAGTTTCCAGCTTTACTGTTCTCCAGTGACAAACCCCTTTCCCCACTCTATTTTGTGTTCTTTATGTATCAATCCCAGTCACTTGGTAACATTCCTTGTTTGTAGAACCCCCGCCCATCTTTTATTAAACTGCCCATGAACCTGCCATAACAACGTCCCTGGAAGACAGTTCCATAGCTGTAACCTATTACGTTCTCACAGTGACAAACCCTTTCCCACTCTACTTTATGTATCAATACCAGTCTTGTAACATTCCTGTTTTGTAGAAACTCATCCAGCTTTTTATTAAACTGAACCAATGAACTGCATAACCCATCCAACTGGAAACAGTTTTCCATAGCTTTCCGTTCTCACAGTGACAAACCCTTTCCAACTCTACTTTAATGTATCAATCCAGTAACTTGTACCATTCCCTTGTTTGTCGAACCATCCAGCTTTTTATTAAACTACCAATGAACCTGCTATAAAAAGACAACTTCCACTGGAAGACCGTTTCCATAGCTTTACTGTTCTCCAGTGACAAAAAACCCTTTTCCCAACTCTACTTTAGGTATCAATACCATTAACTTTAACATTCCTTGTTGTAGCACCTCACCCACTTTTTTATTAAACTGACCAATGACCGCCATCACACCGTCCATGGAAGACAGTTCCATAGCTTTAAACCGTTCTCACATTGACCAACCCTTTCCCAACTCTACTTTATGTATCAATAAACAGTAACTTGTAACATTCCTTGTTTGCAGAAACCTTTCATCCAGCTTTTTATTAAACTGACCAATGAACCGCCTAACAACGTCCACTGAAGACAGTTCCATAGCTTTACCGTCTCACAGTGACAACCCGTTTCCCAACGCCTACTTTATGTATCAATACCAGTAACTTGAACATTCCTTGTTTTGTAGAACTCATCCAGCTTTTTTATTAAACTGACCAATGGACCTGCCATAACACTCCCCTGAGGCCCGTTCCATACTTTAAAGCCGTTCTCAACAGTGACAAACCCTTTCCCAACTCTACTTTATGTATCAATACCAGTAACTTGGAACCTTCTTTGGTAGAAACTCATCCAGCTTTTTATTAAGACCTGACCAATGACCTGCCCATAACAACGTCCACTGGAAGACAGTTCCATAGCGTTCCCCGTTCTCCACAGCTGACAAACCCTTCCCACCGCTACTTTATGTATCAATACCAGTACCTACGTGTAACATTCCTTGTTTGGCAGAAACTCATTCCAGCTTTTATTAAACCTGACCAATGAACCCTGCCATAAGCTACAACGGCCAATGGAAGACAGTTCCATAGCTTTTTAAGTTATTACCGTTCTCACAGTGACAAACCCTTTCCCAACTCTACTTATGTATCAATACAGTAACTTGTAACATGCCTTGTTTGTAGAACTCATACCAAGCTTTTGTATTAAACTGGACCAATGAACCTTGCCATCACAACGTCACTGTGAAGACAGTTCCATACTTTAACCGTTCTCACATGTGACAAACCTTTTCCCAACTCTACTTTATGTATCAATAACCAGTACTTTAACATTCTTGTTTTGTAGAAACTCAGATCCGCTTTTTATTAAACTGACCATGAACCTGCCATAACAACGTCCGCTGGAAGACAGTTTCCATAGCTTAATTACCGTTCTCAACAGTGACAAACCTTTCCCAACTCTACTTTATTATCAATACCAGAAAACTTGTACTTCCGTGTTTGTGAAACTCTCCGAGCCTTTTTATTAAACCAACCGACTATAACCTGCCATACAACATCCCTGGAAGACGTTTCCATAGCGTTTAACCGTTCTCGACATTGACAAAACCCTTCCAACATCTACGTTATATGTATCAATCCCAGTAACTGTAACATTCCTTGTTTGTAGAAACTCTCCAGCTTTTTTATTAAATCTGTACCATGAACCTTCCTTAGAACTACGTCCACTGGAAGACAGTTCCAAGCTTTACCGTTCTCACAGTTGCAAACCCTTTCCCAACTCTACTTTATGTATCAATCCCAGGTACCCGTTGTGTAACATTCCTTGTTTGTAGAAACTCATCCACGCTTTTTTAAACTGACAATGAACCTGCCATAACAACGTCCACTGTAAGACAGTTCCATATGCTTTACCGTTCTCACGTGACAACCCTTTCCCAACTCGACTTTATGTATCAATACCATAACTTGTAACTTCCTTGTTTGGTAAAACTCATCCAGCTTTTTATTAAACTTACCATGAACCTGCCATAACCACGTCCACTGGAAGAACCAAGTTTTCCTATCTTTACCTTACCGTCTCGACAGAGAAAACCCTTTCATGTTAACAGGCTCAGTAGAGCCCAGATGGATATTTGTCAATATGTTTCACCAGTAGTTATTATCGCACCTTGTGCATAATAACTGTTAATACTGTTATCTTCTAATATGAGACATTAACACTAACTGATCAGTTTCAGGTTTCCTTTTGGATTAACATGAAAATAAATAGAAATTTATATCCAGGGAACAAGATGTGTGTTATGTTTATTTTATGGTACTGGGTGGTATAAATGTGTAAAATCATAAACAGGGGCGGACCTTAGTAGCCCATAGGAACAAAAAGCCTGACACAGTGAGCCCCACCACTAAACACAGACTGCACACCTTAAACCACACCTACTTTCTTTTTTGGGGGGGAAGAAAATAGACTATATAGGGGGTTGAGGGAGATTGACAGCTACCCCTTCAACCACAGGAGCCCCTAGCTATGTGTCTACTGTGCCTAAAATACAGTAAATAGAACAGGATGGACAGTTAAGCTACAACTGGGTACACACAGTACAGATTTTTGAAAAATGACAGCCAGGATCTTATAGGAGAATGCTCGGGACTTTGTGTTTCCCTCTATAGGATACTGCCGCCTAGGGAAATTTACTGGCTTTTCCTAACAGGCGTTCAGTGGCTGAGCGCTTGTTTGGAAAAGTGCCCACACACAGTGCCGATAAAGCCCCGATACCATCAGATCCGACGGTGTTTGTTCCATTACAATCTCCTGACACCTATAAAATATGGTGTTGAATGAGAAGTGTCTCCATTACCACTGATAGTTTCACTAAGGTTAACATTGTCACAATACACTTTGTAATATCACAATGCTGGTTGTTCTCAAAAATATTTCACTTACGTTTTTCCGTTTCCCACTCAGTAGTTTTAATGGTGTTCCTTATCGGTGCCTTGGTCTCCTCATGTTTATGGCCTGTCGTTGAATGCAGAAATAATAATACATCAAACACTCATATTAGAAAGATTTGTTTGTGCCAAAATAAAATTTAATACAAATAAAAATCTTTTTGTTTCTATGCAAAATGAATTCTTCTAATGTTCTATAATTCATATCATCGTATTCTATAATTCACATCATCATATCATTGTGTTCTATAATTCATATCAGCCATCATATCCATTGTGTTTCTTAATTAAAATCATCATATCATGGTGTTCTATATTATATCATCATATCAACATGTTCTATATTCATATCATCGTGTTCTATAATTCACATCATCAATATCACGTGTTTCTATAATTCATATCATCATATCATTGGGTTGATAATTCCATATCAATCATATCAACATGTTCTATAATTCATATCATCATTATCAGCATGTTCTTAAATTCGATATCATCATAATCATCATTTCTCTAATTCACATATCATCATGTTCCATCATTCATATCATCATTCAATTGTGTTCTGATAATTCATATCATCCTATCAACATGTTCTATCAATTCATATCATCATATCCACAAGTTCTATAATTCATATCATCATATCAACATGTTCCTATAATTCATATCATCATATCAAGCATTTTCATAAATTCATATATCATACATCATGTTCTATAATTCATATCATCTTATCATCGTGTTCCTATAATCATATCATCATATCACAACAATGTTCTATAATTCATATCATCATATCAACATGTTTCATACTAATTAATTTTCAGCATATCACATGTTCTAATAATTCACATCACATATCTTCCCTGTTCTATATACATCTCCTCATATTAATTGGTGTTCTATAATCATACAGCATATCATCGTGTTCTAATATTTCATATCATCCATATCAGCATGTTCTATAATTCTATCATCATGTTCCTAATGCAGATCACATATCATTGTGTTCTATAATCATATCCTTGTATCATTGGTGTTCTATAATTCAAATCATTGTATCCATCATGATCTATAATTCCATCTAATCATATCATGGGTTCTATAATTCATTTTATTTTATATCAGTGTTTCTAACCAGGGTCCGGGAACCCCTAGGGGTCTGAGAGTTGCATGGGGGTCCTCAAGAGATTGCCATAAAATTTATGGATCCAGCATTTTGATGAAAAGATATATTTTTCCTATATATTATCATTCTGTGTTTTTTATTTTTGTATGAATTATGTGTTTTGTGTTTTTGGATCTCTGAGATCTAAATAAAACTCACTATGTTTAATGTCAGGTTCCCACCCTTATGTGAATTTGATGCTTTTTTTTCAATAGAGATGTAATTTATCGAGCTATCAATTATTTTGTATAAATTAAGTTTTGATCATTTGATGACAAAGAAAAATAATATATAATCAAGAATTTTATGTAGGGGTCCCAAGACACAAAAATAGTTTAGGGGTCCCCAACGGATAAAAAGGTTGAGAAACAACTGATGTATATCATCGTGTGCATAATTTTTATATCATCATATTTTATCTACATTCAAATCATCATATCCTTGTGTTTCTATAATTCCTATCATCAATCGTGTTCTATCTTTAAATCATGTATCATCGTGTTTATACTTCACATAAACATATCTCGGGTTCTATAATTTCATATCCTCTGTGGTTCTATAATCATATCATCATAATCATGTTCTATAACATATCACCATGTTCTATAATTCATATCATCAGATCATCATGTTCTAAATAATGCCATATCATCATATCATCGTGTTCTTATAATTCAAATCATCATATCCTGGTGTTCTATATTTCATTTCATCATGTTGCTAGAAATCATATCATCAGATCTTGTGTTCTATAATTTCATATCATTTGTCTCTATAATTTCATCTATTCTACCATCGTGTTCTATAATTCATATCATCATATCATTGTGGTCTATAAATCATATCATCGTAGTCTTGTTTATCATCTATCTAGTGTTCTTATCATTATTATCGTTATAATTCATTAGTCATTAAATCATAAAGTTTCTATAATCATATCATCTATATCATGAATTCGATTCAGTTCTATAATTTCATATCATCATCATTGAATATCATACATATCTAAACACGTGTTCTTTAATTCATATCGTGTTCTATAATTAATACATTCATATCATCGTGTTCTATAATTCATAATTCATATCATCGTGTCTATAATGTCTTATCATCATGTTCTATAATTCATATCATATATATCATGATATTCTATAATTCAAATCATCATATCTCTTCTTGTTCTATACTTCCTATCATCATAATCATTTTTCTCAATCATTCATACATATTTCTATAATTCATCATAATCCAATCATCAGTTCTATAATTCTCTCGTATCAGTGTTAATCGATCATTATCTCGATGTTTAATAATTCATTCACGTATGCATTATAATCCTCATATCTCATAATTCATTATGCTCGTACTATTCCATAGCATCAAATCATTAGCTTATATTCATCATATCATCGTGTTCTAGAAATTCATATTTCATCATCATATCATCGCATTCTATAATTAACTTTCTCCTATTTTTTGTTTTGTACAAACATATATAATAAACTAGGAAGAGTTTTTTCAAATCAAATAAATTAATGGATTTTAATCATGTAAATACTTTGTGAGCTTACAGTGGTTATCCAATCTGGTATGCCACGTACAACAAGCAAAATAAAAATAGATATCATTACCAATGGAGATACCCTCAATAGTAGTAATCATTATAATAATAATGATGTATAGTAATAATAATACTATATATGGTAACACTATTATAATAATTCATAGTAATATATAGTACATACTACTACAAGTAATAAGAATTAAAAAAAACAAGACTATTACTAATTTGAATAGTAATAATAATTACTACCATAATAATAGCTTAATACACTACTAGACTCTTATCCTTCCATTATAGATACAATATCTAGTACACTACTATACTATGAATAGTAATAATAATAGTTATATATAATGATGCTGATGATAATAATATAATAATACATAATATCATTTTTATCAGAATATCCTCCTCTTCACGATTGTGATTGGTTTCTAAATTTGCTTAAATATAAATAATGGCACATTATAGGTCAAATCCTTGAATAGATCTGTCTCTGATGTAAGTATATTAAGTATTTTACATTAAATTGTGCTAATAATACATGAGATTCAATGCTGCTCTCTGATTTTAGTGATTGAGAGGAAGTGTCTCACTCCTCCCTCTCGTCTAATGCTCGTGTGGTAGTGGCCATATGGAGGCTTGGGCTTTTGTACTAGTGTAGCCCACCGATCAAAGTCATCTCTTGAAAAGATCTGGAAACAGGAGGGACATCACAATTTATTGTTAAGTTTAAAAAGCGAACAACACTCGAAACCAATACGAAGTTTAGACCGGATAAAGCGATGATAGATACAAGGGCTTATTTACATTCTAATGATGCATTATAATGCACGGATCCCTAAATATCTGTACTATACTGTGATTTCATATTGCATATAGTCTGGGAAAGGACAACTTCCGCCTATTCTGGTCTTTGCTGAATGTAATTAAAAATGTCAGATGGTACCATTGCCTTGGTACTTACCTTGTCTTCAACGCATTGTAATGGCGCAAAAATAATGTCCACATGTGTATGGTCTATCTTTTAAGATAGGGTGAATACCCAAAGGACAGTGCGTGTGTGTGATGTGTGTGTTGTGTTGTGGTGAGTGGGCGGGGGTTGAGTACCGTCTCTATTCACATTGAATCCACTCCCATTCTTGAGGTGCAACTCCAGTCAACTATAATTATCTCATAAATATTTATTATTTAGCAGGACCTTTGTACGTAAAGTGCTTACCTTCTTGCTTTTCATCGCTCCTTGTGGACTGTTGCCTTGGAGTGTAGTTGTCCGCACGCGCTTTGTCTGCATCCTGATGGATCATCTTTATAAAGTAATGTATGTATAAAGTCACACATTGGACAAGAATTCCTCTGATCGGTTCTTATATTAAATAACTCATGATATTCTTAATGTATTAAAGGTAACCCTGTGGTGTAATATGGGAGGACAGCTTTTTTTCTCCTGCTCCTGACACCATTCACTTTACCTATTGTTTTATAGTGTTATCGGGACCTTGACAGAGTGGGCTCTCTGCGAAGCCACCTCACTTCCCTTTAAAATAGTATAGTTAGCCATACGTGTGGCTGGCTCGCTCCTTGCAAAAGAGATTCTAACCGCTTGGGCCTTCATGGGTGTGGCAACGCCCTGTAACACTACCGTCTACAAAGAATAACACTGGCAGTAACCATTCAAGAAGGAGCTCTGTTATGGACACCATAACTTACTGTCCATGTTAGATTATTTATCAGTTATCAACGTTCACTCATGTTATAGTACTGTTATCATCAACGTATCAGCGCTATACATCGTCATACAGGCTATGGGTACATATACTTTAGTTGTAATTAGTTACATTTTTGCATCTATAGTCATTAATCCTAATATAACCATATACGATTTAAAATATAAGATTTTTTCATTTAAACTCCTAATATATCATATATTCTACCCATTGGGGGGGTGTGTGCGTAACAGGGTGCAATGACTGAGGGAGTGGGTCTGGTCAGGGGGATGCGTGTGGGGGGCCGGTAGAATGGGTCCATCGGAGGCTATGGGTAAAACCATCCACATATATAGGCACCAAGTCAAGAGATGTTTCCTCCTCTTATTGTCAGGTGGCTAATCGCTTAGCCTACCCCTCGCGCTCCCCCGTCCGGCTCGTTCGGCCCGGCTCGGAGAATATTCTGATCAGCTTCATCCTGGGCTTGATGTCATCATCACGTGCGTGCCTTGGCTGGCTGTCACCTCGGCCGCTGTTTCATTCGCTGGCCTCTCGCGCGACGCGTGCAGGGCCTAAAAAAAAAAACCTTTCCTTTATCACTCCCTCTTGTCCTGTAGTCATGAACTATAGTAAATAATATTCATACGAACTAGTAATAAGGTTGAATAAAGACTCGTCCATCAAGCTCCAGACCTATCCTCCCTTTTTTTTTTTTTTTTTTTTTTTAATTTTTTTTAAACCCTACACTAACAGTTTAATTCCGAGGAGGTCAAAAGCCCCAGCTAAAAAAGGGGGGAAAAAATTCCTAATCGCTGACTCGCAAACAAGGCCATCGCAAAGTATCCCTGATCAACCCAATCTATATGCATAATACCAGTAATTCTCAATCATTTTTTTAGTGTTAGACTTATCTCAGGTCTTTTTAAAGTTATTCATATGAACTTGCCCATAACCACCTCTGTGGAAGAACAGTTCCACAGTTTATCACACATAACCACAAGACTCGTTCTCGACTGTAAAGAAACCTCATCTTCTACTTTGAAGACTGAACACTATCTTCTTTCTTCCAACGCTTAAAGGAGTACCACGGAGTCCTCTGATAAGACCGCTACTTAGTGAATCAGATCGCACCAGAAGGTAGCTATCACTGTATGGGCATTAATTATATTTGTATAAGCGTTTATCATATGGGTCCACCAACGCTCCGTTGTTCCATGCAAATCGGCAGGCCTAAGCCCTCCTACGTTCTAATATAAGCCTAACTTGCAATGGCCGCATAATTCAAGAACAAGCCCTCCATTCCCGATTATTTAATTAGTTGCCCTTCCTGAACGCTTATTTCGCCAGGAGATGTCCCTTTTTTAATATGGGATTCCAAACTGGCACACCGGCATATTCGCAATTGGCCTTATACCGAGTGTCCATTGTAAAGAGGAGAATAATATTTTCTTCTCTTGATTCCATTCCCCTTCTTTATACAAAGACCATATACTTGCTAGTCTCATTTAAGCTGTTCTACTCATAACCTAGTTGTGCATGTGTGCTGCAGCTACTAGTCCTGTTATCTACCAGAACCACACCAAATTCTATTTTCGCCGGATTTCAGATGCACTTAACACCAGATTAGTGTTATTTGAGCTTGTAATAGGTGTTGCACAAGTTGGATCTATTAATAATCCCAAATGCAATCACATCTACATTATATCACATTGAATCTCGATCTGGCCTCTTCTGCTGGCCCTTATTGATAATCTATCTCATAGGTCTGCTTGAGCACTGGCACGCATGCATTGGAAGTTTACCACGCTTCTGCATAATTTAGTCTCTGTCATCTAAAGAAAAACAGCTAAATCGAGACAGCTTTGCTCTCAATGCCACCCTTTAACATTTATAAAATGAACAGGTATTAAACAAAGAACGCGCCCCATGTACAGAACCCTGAGCACTCCGCTTAGATACTTTTAGGCCGCACTATATTAGCTACCATAACCAACCACTCTCTGTTTAGGGCGATCCAATAACTCAGTCCTCTATCAATTGAACAAATGTTTTTCGTTCATAGCCAACTGTCCTCAGTTTATACATTGTGTCGCCTATTTGCACAGTTATCAAAGGCTTTTCAAATCCAAAATCGAACATCCACAAGCTGTGCCTAGAAAATCTAACAATCCTACTTTTACATCCTCTTCTTCATAAACACTCATGTAAATTTGTCTGGCATGTATCCTATTTCCTCTGCAAATCCATGCCTGACTACTACTAATAAGATGATCGCTGGACAAAGTCAGTGATATGATCCCATTAACACAAGTTATCCACTACACCTCTTCCCTACCACTGATGTTAGGCTTACAGGTCTATAGTTACGCAGGCTGAACGACTAACCTCTTTTTGAATATTTGTAATTACATTGCTTTTTTTTTTCATTGTCGCAATCCAGTCGCACAAGTCCCCCACAAACAAAGACGAATCTGAAAAGATGAGACACACAGATGGTCTTGCTGTAGAAACTAGACTATAGCTCTTTTAACAAGTCCTTTAACGAGTGATGCAATCGCGATCTGTCCTAGGCGCTTATTGATATAACTTTGTCGTAATTGAGGTTCCGTTACCATAGTCCTCTGTGCTCTATCTCCAATGTTTGAAACGTCCACTTTCCAGTCGCCTGGCACTTTGTTACAACGCCTACTGTAACAGGATTCGCAACAGTAAAAAACCGCATGTATACAAAAACGGTTGTAGCAGATTTAGTCCTTGCGGCATCCTCTGAAACTACCCACCTCAGCTCCGATTAGTTTAAATGGGCCTCACATTCCAGTCCGATTCGAGGATCGTCTTTGTTTTAGGCCATTTATATTTAAAAAACATCTTGGTGTTTGCACTTGCATTTGTTGCGCATCCGTATTTCATCTTTCTATTTTAGCTAGTTTTAATTGCTTTCTTTTGCAACTTCTGTATTAGAAACACTTTTGAAGTCCCCCTGTAAGCCTGTTCTGTGCCTCTCTTGCTTCAAAAGGTTTTAAAGCCTTTTCTTTTTTCCAGTTCCCTTTTTTTTACCTGAGCTTAGCCATGCAGTTAGAGTGACTCTAATTTGTTTTACAAACACTTGTTTCCCTAAAGGTACGGCGACCGATCTTGGAATGTTCATGTTTAATATCCCTTTAAAAGTGGTCCCCATCTGCTTCGTATCTTTACCTAGAACCAGATCCCCAACATGGGGGCCCCCCGAGGTGCGGATGAGACGCGGAGACGAGTTCCTTTAAAAAGCATAAAATTAGCTTCCTAAGTTAAATTTTTGTTAGGGAGAAGCGATGCACTTTAGTTTTCTGCAACCTATATTAAATGACACTATATCATGGTCACTATTCCGATAAGCTGTTCCCATTACCTTTCCTTCATCTCCAAATAGCTCTGGGTTATTAGATATCACCAATCCATCGAAGCGCATATGTTCTATGGTAGAGACTTCTCCTCATCTGAAATGAAAATGCTCATATAGGAATTTAGAACTTTATACTTTCTTTTGAGGTGCTGGCGCAGTTCCATTACTCATCGCAATCTATTTCAGGGTAGTTAAAATCAACCGCTCCCCCATAGATAAACCCGACATTGCCCCAATCACCAGCGCCTTCGGTCCATACTGCATATGGGATTCTTTCCACCTCTTCCCCTGGCATTTGCGGCTTATAACCACTCCAACAATTATTTACCTCACCCTTCTTGCTTCCTGTACAGCAGTTCCACCCATAATTTTCTCTTGCCGCAATCGTTTGCTCTCGCCCCGCATCTAATTCTCCTACTGTCTTTTAAATTTTGGGCTTCAATTCCTGTTAAGAACACATACAATACTCTCCTCCTTTCTATTACTCCGTGACTCGGTCATGTCTAAAAAGGAAGTACCCTTCATATTACTGTCCACCAGTCGTGTTGAATCATTAAGCCATGATTTCTGCTATACCAATACATCATACCTTTCCTTTAGGTCTCTGCTATTGACGAGGGGATCCAATTTGTTTATACTGGCCAATCCCTGCATCAGACTCTTGTCATCAATTTCTAATTGGTTCCTCTTTTCTACTTAAGCCTGTTTTAGTTATTTCTCTCTTCCTGTTATAGTTTTGGTATAGCCAAGCTATAGCCATGGCTCCTAGAACTAGATTGGCTACTAGAATATATATGGCGTACTAGAACTAATAGCGTGACTGCTATTTTTCTAGTAGCCATATCTAGTCTAGTAGCATATCTAGTTCTAGTAGCCTATCTAGTTCTAGTAGCCATATCTAGTTCTAGTAGCCATTCGTTCTAGTTGTCTTTTTCTTGTTTTGTCATATTATAATGTGTCTTCTCATTGTTCATTGTTGTATTCTTGTCATTTTCTTGTCTTCCAGTTCCTGTCCAGCTCCATGGTGTTTCCGGTTTTCCAGAGTATAACCCGGCCTCTGCGTCTACACCTTGCGCTCTAAGACCTAGGGGTACCGTGTACATTGAGGAACGACAAGTCTCACTGATGATCGGGGCGTGTCTATAGGTGAAGACTGTGGCTGTAGATTGGGGGTATAGGCGCTGAAGGTATACCTGGGTACTCAGGGCATCACACTTAATTAAATAGGTCCATAGTTTTTGGCAACACACTAATGGTAACCACAGGCAGAGCTTTCTATGAGAAATGTCACACAGCAGATTGCAATTCAAATACAAATTAATTAACTACAATCCTCATTACTGCAGCTGTAGTTCTTTTATCAACCTGTATGTACTAAACTGTTCCTTACTGTGATGTATAAATGATAATCTTCTTTTTGTGTCCCTACTGTATACACTTATAGCTATCTGCTCTGCCTGCTCTGTAATAATAAACTATTGTTTAGTATTCATGTTCAGACCAAACTTTAGAGAGAGAGTGAATGGAATTAAAGAAACCAGGGACCCCCTGTACCTACAGAGTATAATACAGCCAAAACCGAGGAGTTGTTACTTTTACACTTTTGCTTGCAAAAAAGTAATAAAAATAAAGGTTAGTATTTTAGGATTCTCTTCGCGACGATGGTTACCTCAACTGTGGTTGAAAAGGCTTCATTCCATGTGATCACAGTAATGTATACTAAAACCCTTGGTTTATAAGATGCCAGTTGTGCAGATAATATGATATTGTATGGGCCCAGAGATGTGCATTGATTTATATTTCTATTGTTTATAATGTATGCCAGTGTGCAGATAATGATATTGTATGGGGCCCAGGAATGTGCATTATTGATTTTTCTTCTATGTTTATAATATATGCCAGTGTGCAGATAATATAAGTATGTATGGGCCCAGGAATGTGCTTGATTATCTTTTCTCTATGTTTATATAATGTATGCCAGTGTGCAGATAATATGATATTTATGGGGCCTAGGAATGTGCATTGATTATCTTTTCTATGTTTATAATGTATGCCCAGTGTGCAGATATACATATTATTGATGGGGCCTAGGAATGTGCATTGATTATCTTTTCTATGTTTCTACCCATAATGTCTGTATAACAGTTACATAGTAACATAGTGTTGGAGGTTGTATAAAGATATACGTCCATCTAGTCCAACCTTTATACCCACCATAATCTGTATAACAGTTACATAGTAACACAGTATTGGAGGTTGTATAAAGGACATAACTATGTCCATCTAGTCCAACCTTTTACCCTACTATAATGTCTGTATAACATTTACATAGTAACATAGTATTGGATTTTGTATAAAGACATACGTCCATCTAGTCCACCTTTATACCTATACCCATAATGTGTGTATAACAGTTACATCAGTAACATAGTATTGGAGTTGTGTATAAAGACATACGTCCATCTAGGTCCAACCTTTATACCCTACCCCTAAGGTCGTATAACAGTTAACATTATGTACACAGTATTGGAGGTTGTATAAAGACCACGTCCATCTAGTCCAACTTTTATATACCCTACCCATAATGTCTGTATAACAGTTACATAGTAACATAGTATTGGAGGTATATAAAGACATCCATCCATCTAGTCCATTTTATACCCTAACCCATAATGTCTGTATAACATTACATAGTAAATAGTATTGGAGATTGTATAAAGACATATGTCCTTCTAGTCCAACCTTTATACCCTACCCATAATGTCTGCTAACAGTTACATAGTAATATAGTATTGGAGGTTGTATAAAGACATACGTCCATCTAGTCCAACCTTTATCCTACCACATAATGTCTGTATAAACAGTTACATAGTAACATAGTATTGGGGTTGTATAAAGACATACGTCCCTCTAGTCCACACCTTTATACCCTCACCCAATGTCTGTATAACAGTTTACATAGTAACATAGTATTGGAGGTTTGTATAAAGACATAGTCCTCAGTCCAACCTTTATACCTACCAAAATGTCTGTATAACAGTTACATAGTAACATAGTATTGGAGGTTGAATAAAGACATACGTCCATCTAGTCCAACCTTTTACCCTACCCATAATGTCTGTATAACAGTTACATAGTACATAGTATTGAGGTTGAATAAAGACATACGCATCTAGTCCACCTTTATACCCTACCCTAATGTCTGTATACGGTACATAGTAACATAGTATGAGGTTGAATATACATACGTCCATCTAGTCCCAACCTTTATACCCTACACCCATAATGTCTGTTATAACAGTTACATAGTACATAGTATTGGAGGTTGTATAAAGACATACGTCCATCTAGTCCACACCTTATACCCTAACCCTAAATGTCTGTATAACAGTTACTTAGTAACATAATATTGGAGGTTGTTAAAGACATACGTCCATCTAGTTCCAACCTTTATACCCTACCCATAATGTCTGATAACAGTTACATAGTAACATAGTATTAGGGTTGAATAAAGACATATACGTCCATCTAGTCCAACCTTTATACCCTACCCATAATGTCTGTATAACAGTTACATAGTAACATAGTATTAGAGGTTGAATAAAGACATACGTCCATCTATTCAACCTTATACCCACCCATAATGTCTGATATAACAGTTACATAGTAACATAGTATTAAGGTTGAATAAAGACATACGTCCATCTAGTCCAACCTTATACCCTACCCATAATGTCTGTATAACTTTACATAGTAACATAGTATTGAGTTTTGAATAAAGACATACGTCCATCTAGTCCAACCTTTATACCCTACTCTAATGTCTGTATAACAGTTACATAGTACAAGTAATTGGCGTTGATAAAGACATACGTCCTCTAGTCCAACCTTTATACCCTACCCTACACCATATGTCTGTATATACAAGTTACATAGTAACATAGTTTAGAGGTTGAATAAAGACACTACGTCCATCTAGTCCAACCTTTTACCCTACCTAATGTCTGTATACAGTTCATAGTAACATGTATATAAGGTTGATAAGACATACGTCCATCTTTATACCCTAATTACAAATGCATCACCTTACATTTATCATATTGAATCGGATCTGCGTTTTTGCTGCCCATTGTGATAATCTATCTAGGTCTGCTTGCAGAAATTGCACATCGTTTGAAGTTTTCAAACCTTAGTTTTTTGTCACCAGCAAACATCTTGCTGGGATAGCTTCTCCTATGTCCACTTCTAAGTAATTTAAAATCAGATTAAATAGAAGAGGCCACTACTTTTTTTTTCTAGCCCAACAGTCCTCAGTTTATACATTAGTCGCCTATGTGGCACAGTATCAAAAGCTTTAGCAAAATCCAAGTATTCCACATCCACTGCTGTGCTTGAATCTAAATTCTTACTCACCTCTCCATAAAAAAAACAAGCAAAAAAGTTGACAAGTTGTATTTTTCACCAATCCATGCTGACTACTACTAAAAAGGTCAGTTCTGGAGTCTCAGAATATGATCCCACAACAAGGTTTCCAGCACCTTCTCTACCACTGATGTTAGACTTACAGGTCTTTAGTTAACAGGTTGTGACGATTACCTTTTTTGAATATTGGTATCACATCAGGTTTGTTCCAATCCAGATACATATCACCAGACAAAACTGAATCTGAAAAGATAAAAACACAGTGGTCTAGATAAAACTAGACTAAGCTCTCTTAAGAGGTCCTAGGGTCCCAGATAGGGTCCCAGGGTGAATATTCCTCATTTATACCCTTCATATTATTATATACTATAAGGACTAGGAATGGCCGGTTCGCGGATCCGAACCTGGATCTGCTGCAGATTTATCCCGTTCGCGAACGGCGGATTTTTCCCGGATTTTCCGCCTTCCGAACCGCGGATTTCTCGTATTTTTGAGGGTTTTTTAATTTTAATGGGTCCGCTCGCGGATTTTCGAATTTTCACGAAAATTCGCGGATCCTCGAGCGGACCGGATTTTGCGAAGTTCGGACATCTCTAGTAAGGACCAGCTACAAGGACATGATCTTTTCAACAAGATCTGTAAGTGAATAATAAGTAAATTGTAAAATAAAGGCAATTAGGCAAATAAGTGTAAACAATAGGAAAACAATAGGATGATAGTTAAAGTGAAGAGAGTTTGGGAAGGACGAAGAAGCCAAGGACAGTAAAATAAATCTAACTCTGAATCTAAGAGAATTATTATCCCTTGATCTGCATCTACAGTATCTCATAGATTGGGTTTGGGAACATTCACAGCCCTTTACGGGAAATGTTACTTACAGTTTAATTTGTTGATTGCACTCCTGAATTTTCGTGAATTCTTCTTCATCAAACTGCTGTACCTCTTCTAAAATAAACCATGATATTAATAACTATCACTTACCAATAAACAGTGCATTGTAATATACAGAAAGAATAATAAACACCCAGCATTTTCTGAGGCCCCTGTCTAACTGTCTATGGGTACCCGATCATCCCAAAAACCTACTGATAGGAAATGTTTATATTTCTCCAATGTTTGCATGGTTAAACAATGTTCCCTACTTATTCCTTTTAATAGTCAATCCCTTTAAGCAGTGTATTGTGTGGACAATAACTATATTGTATCGGTATATTATTGTTTTGCCAGGTTGTGTGTCCCTCTACTTCTTTCTTTTTATCGAAAACACAGTTTGAGTCCATATGATCTTGGTTTCGAGATGTCACCGACTGTTAATTAGATTTATCACCAAATCCTCAATCTTAGTAATCATCCGTCTAAACCAAGTTCCTCGTCTGGTGTCACCAACCATGTCCAAGTCTACACTGGGTGCCAGCAAGTTCTACTTACATTTACGTTTCCTTCACAGTATGTGGATAAAGCCATGGAGAGCAAAAGGAAGTAGCTGAGAACTGCCCAGGCCATCCTGTGTCCTACAGGGATCAGAGCAGCACTGACTATTGAACTATTCAGATTGGGATTAACTTGAAGCCTAGGTGAGGCAATGCAAATGATGCTCCTAACTCAAGGAGAGTCAAAAAGAAAATCAAGTACAAATGTTGACTTTTCGTGTATTTAACATAAAGTGTAGGAGCATTGAAATAAGTCTACATGTATGTATTTGTATAGCTTACAAAGATGGCGGTTGTTGGATTAAACAAGTCTCAGTTGGACACATATTTGACAAGATCAACATTAAAAGCCTAAAGAATAGATGGAATTAGTAGTCCAATGGACTACTTTATATACGTAATAACTATAGTCCAGTTTTACACAGTCATATTGACTAGGAACTATCTAGAAAATGCAGTGTACCCGGTTTTCAGCACATGAATAAATAATAAATATGAACAATTCTTCATGAGTCTAAATTCGAATATATTGCTATTTACCTTTTGTGGCACGGGACAATAGGGAGGGCACCTCAGAATTTAGCTGTTGAACTATTTCACAGATCTTATTAAAATTGGATACACCCACCAACTGATACATCCACCGTTCTGTTTCCATGGCAATCAATACAGTTAAGGGACACTCCAACACACCACTGTTGGCCAGACAATAGGTAGGTGCAATCTTCCAGCCCACAGGCCTAAATATTCCAAATAAAGAAGCAAGTGGGGGAGCACACTACTAGTGTGAATTCAACAATTTATTAGTGAAAACAACAAACAAACAACGTTTCGGGAACGCTATGTCCCTTCCTCAGGGGAAAAAACCATATACACACAATTAAATAAAAATGTATTTAACCAGAATGGAAATTAACTGCATTTCATTATCGTAGCTTTAAATCCTGCAGCACAGACACACACATTCCCGTCCAAAATGCAGCCATTCAAAGTTTAGAGTTTGCCCATCACAGACGCAATTCTACAGGGGAACCGAACTGGGCTCAGCACTTTGCTTAGTGGTTTTATCTGTAGCTGCTACTATTTCTGTATCACATGTGACTTGCTCTATTGGTTTCTGTTTACCTAGAAGGACGTTCAGTGTACTGTGTAAGAAGACAAACAAAGGTATAAATAGGAGCGGTGTGGAGTTGTGTACTTTACAAATCAGGTAACGTGCAGTCAGTGTTGGATTATGGGAATTATTTGCATGGGGCATGTGAGCCAGAGAGCTTGACATTGTATTGATTTCAATGTGTAAACAGTCTCGGTCTGTCTCTCCGTGTGCAGGTGTCTATTTGTCTCCTATCGGTAAATGTGTTTCAGATTTACCTTCATGTTTATTGTACGTTATAAATAGATTGATCACTTTTAGCATGGAGAATGGTGGATTATGGGCATTTCTGCCATGTTGGTCTCCCCTTGGTCTGTATTGTATTAAACAATATGTATGTATGTATGTATATGTTTATTTTTATAGCGCCACTTGGGTACACAGCGCTGTACGTTAGGTACAATACAGATTATACAGTATGTATGTGATAATTTTTATTTTTATAGCGCCACTTGGGTACCAGCGCTGTAACTTTTATAAACATACGATATACAGTATTTATTTAATATTTTATTTTATAGCGCCACTTGGGTACACAGCGCTGTACGTTATAACAATACAGATTATACAGTATGTATGTATATGTTTATTTTATAAGCGCCACTTGGGTACACAGCGCTGTACATTATAACAATACAGATTATACATATGTATGTATATGTTATTATATTAGCGCCACTTGGGTACACAGCGCTGTACTTATAACAATACAGATTATAACAGTATGTAGTATAATGTTTATTTTTATAGCGCCACTTGGGGGTACACAGCACTGTACATTATAACAATCACAGATTATACAGTAATGTATATAGTTTATTTATATAAGCACGCCACTTGGGTACAGCGCTGTACTATACCATACAGATTATACAGTAGGTATGATATGTTTATTATATATCGCCACTTGGGGACCAGCGACGTACATTTAACAATACAGATTATACAGTATGTATGTATATGTTTATTTATATATGCACCACTTGGGGACAGCAGCCTGTACATTATTAACAATACAGATTATACAGTATGTATGTATATGTTTATTTTATATAGCGCCACTTGGGTACACAGCGCTGTACATTAAACAATACAGATTATACAGTATGTATGTATGTTTTATTTATTAGCGGCCACTTGGGTACACAAGCGCTGTACTTATAACAATACAGATTATACAGTATGTATGTATAATGTTTTATTTATATAGCGCCACTAGGGACACAGCGCTGTACATTATACAATACAATTATACAGTAATGTATGTATATGTTTATTTATATAGCGCCACTAGGGACACACGCTGGTACTTATAAAAACAATACAGATTATCAGTATGTATGTATATGTTTATTTATAAGCGCACTAGGGGACACAGCGCTGTACATTATACAATACAGATTATACAAGTATGTAAATGTTTATTTATATAGCCCACTTGGGTACACAGCGCTGTACAAATTAACAATACAGATTATACAGTATGTATGTGTTATAGTTTATTTATATAGAGCGCCACTTGGTACACAGCGCTGTAACATTATAACAATACAGATTATACAGTATGTCGTCATAGGTTTATTTATATAGCGCCACTTGGGTACACAGCGCTGTACTTATAACAATACAGCATATACAGTATGTTAGTATATGTTGTATTTATATAGCGCCACTTGTACACAGCGCTGTACATTATAACAATACAAGATTATACAGTATGTAGTTATGTTTTTATATATCACGCACTTGGGTACACAAGCACTGTAATATTATAACAATACAGATTATACAGTAGTATGTTATATGTTTTATTTAATAGCGCCACTTGGGTACACCGCTGTACATTATAACATAACGATTATACAGTATGTATATATGTTTATTATTTATATAGCGCCACTTGGGTACACAGCGCTGTCATTATAACAAAACAGATTATACAGTAATGTTGTATATGTTTTTTATATAGCGCACTGGGGACACAGCGCTGTACATTATAACAATACAGATTATCAGTTATGTAGTATGTGTTTATTTATATAGCGCCCCTTGTGGTACATCAGCGCTGTACATTATAACAATACAGATTATACAGTATGTATGTATATGTTTATTTATATAGCGCCACTTGGCTACACAGCGCTGTACATTATAACAATACAGATTATACAGTATGTACGTATATGTTTATTTATATAGCGCCACTTGGGTACACAGCGCTGTACATTATAACAATACAGATTATACAGTATGTATGTATATGTTTATTTTTATTGCGCCACTAGGGGACACAGCGCTGTACAATATAGAATACAAAAAGTCGTACAAGGGGAACAGTAAATAAATACATAAATATATAAATATGAGCATCATGACATATACAAGTGCTTGAAACGTGTAACATGAAGAAAGAGGTCCCTGCCTGGTAGAGCTTACCTATCTACTTAGGTGGGTAACATACAGATACATAGGAAAGGGTGGAAGTGCTAAGGTAATAACTGGTGCAGTGTTAACAGTCCTATGTTGTGCTGTGCTCAGAGAGACAGGATGAGAGGTTAGATTTAAACTTGTTTATTGAGGTTTCTTGACATAGAGAGAAGGGAATAGAATTCCAAAGGACGGGAGCCAATAGAGAAAAAGGTTTAAGGCGAGAGGAGGCAGTGTGAGTGGGGGTTTATATAAGAGATGGTTCTGTGATGAGCGGAGGGTATGGGCAAACAAGAAAAGAGATGACCAATGCTCATTCCTGGGCCCCATATACTATCATAATATCTGTGCTAGTGCAAACAGTAAAAACATGGGGGGTTTTTTAGTTACAATTTTATGCATAAAAGTGAAAAGCCTTCCAACCACGTCAAGGTAACCCCAGTATGGAAGGTCCTAACAGTTCACCATGGGTCATTAATCTGGGCTGACACTCCCTGCTTGGTTACAATTTCATGGGAAGGTTGTCTCCCTGACCTTGCATTGGATTAGTATTGAAGGCTAGGGTACGGGCAGGGACATATGGGACACTAGAGAGGAAATATAAGGAGGAGCAGCAAAGTGAAGGGATTTAAATGTTAAGAGAAGGATTTTGTAGATAATGTTTAATGGGGAGCCAGGTAGAAGTGCGGCACAGAGGAGATTTAATATCCCGATTTTTAGAGAGAGAAACAATGCGCGCGGCAGAGTTAACTATGGACTGAAGCGGAGAAAGAGGATAAATAAACTTTCCATTTATCCTCCCGTTCTAGTAAGAGAAAATAAAGGAAAAACACATTTCTTGATTCAGGGCCCAAAGCCTGCAGATTAAATTTATGGCTTTTGCCTTTTAAAGTTGTTCCTACCCATAGATTGTCAGTGATGTGCAGGCATTTGTAAAAACTGTCTATGCTACATTCAGTAGCTGTTCCAACCTCACCACCACCCAAGATTACGAATGTTCTGTGCAGGAATCTGTTGCCAGAGGTCTCTATACAGCAGAAATGCCTCTGCTTTCAACCCATGTGACCCTATAGTGATAGACCTTGCAACCCTATAATCCTAAACCATATGATCCTATTGTCCTAGACCATATTACCCTACTGTCCTAAACCATATGACCCTATAGTCCTAAACCATATGACCCTATAGTCCTAGACCATATAACCCTATTGTCCTAAACCATGTGACACTATAGTCCTAGACCATATTACCCTATTGTCCTAGATCATATTACCCTACTGTCCTAAACCATAAGACCCTATAGTCCTAGACCATATTACCCTATTGTCCTAGACCATATTACCCTATTGTCCTAGACCATATGACCCTATAGTCCTAGACCATATTACCCTATTGTCCTAGACCATATGACCCTATAGTCCTAGATCATATTACCCTATTGTCCTAGACGATATGACCCTATGGGCCATATTTATAAAACATCATTATTGTTATCCTAAAAATAACGTTCGGTGTTCTACGATAAGGACCGTTATTTTATGGTATCGACCGTTATTCTATGATAACAATTCTTATTCTATGATAACGATTGGTATTCTACGATAACGGTACTGTAGATTTACGATAGCGATAGCGTAGGATTACGATCGATATCGTAAAATAACGGTTCATATCGTAGAATACTGATCATTATTTTTACGATAATGATAACGATGTTTTATAAATATGGCCCTATAGCCCTAGAACATGTGACTCTATAGCCCTAGATTATGTGACCCTATAGTTCTAGAAGACATAACCCTATAGCCCTAGAACATGTGACTCTATAGCCCTAGACCATGTGACCATATAGCCCTAGACCCTGTAACCCTACAGTACGAGCCCATGTTACCTTATAGCCCTAGACCATGTGACCATATAGTCCTAGACCATGTAACCCTATATTCCTAAATCATGTGACCCTATAGCCCTAGACCACGTGACCCTATAGCCCTACACCCTGTGACCCTATAGTACTAGACCATGTGACACTATAGCTATAGACCATGTGACCCTATAGTACTTGACCATGTGACACTATAGCTCTAGACCCTGTGACCCTATAGCACTAGACCATGTAACCCTATAGTACTAGACCATGTGACCCTATAGCACTAGACCATGTAACCCTATAGTACTAGACCATGTGACCCTATAGTCCTAGACCATATGACTAGATAGTCGTAGACCATGTGACCCTATAGTCCTAGACCATGTGACCCTATAGTCCTAGACCATATGACTCGATAGTCCTAGACCATATGACTCGATAGTCCTAGACCATGTGACCCGGTAGTCCTAGACCATATGACTCGATAGTCCTAAACCATATGACTTGATAGTCCTAGACCATGTGACCTTATAGTCCTAGACCATGTGACCCTATAGTTCTAAACCATGTGACCCTATAGTCCTAGACCATGGGACCCTATAGTCCTAGACCATATGACTCGATAGTCCTAGACTATGTGACCCTATAGTCCTAGACCATGTGAATCTATAGTCCTAGACCATGTGACCCTTTAGTCCTAGACCATATGACCCTATAGTCCTAGACCATGTGACCCTATAGTCCTAGGAAAAAAAAAACCCATATGACCCTATGTCCTAAACCATGTGACCTATAGTCCTAGACCATATGACGCGATGGTCTAGACCATGTTGACCCTATAGTCCTAGATCATGTACCTCTATAGCCTAGACCATGTGACCCTATTTCATTTTGACATCACAACCCTAAGAATCAGGAACTTTTAAACCGCGGTTAATTTACATGGCAGTTCCATAATGTAGAATTGGCACGAGGAGCCATCTAGCCTATAAAGGATTCCTGGCAATTATAACCCAGGCTGATTAAATTCACGTCTCAAATCCCAACATACGGTTATCCTGGCAATGTAACTATAAATCCCCTGCTAGAGCTGTGTGCTGGACAATAACGGATAACAGTTTGTGTTCATGTCAGTCTACCTGATCGGGGTTGGGGTGCAATCCATGTAAAGTGCTGTGTAGCCATTAAATACATTTCTGTTCATATCTATGGTTGAAATTTTTCCAGTCACTGAAAGTAGACAAGCTCGTGTTTGACATATTCTCATTACGCTCAAGGCTTTTAAAGGCAATTATACCCAAATTGTTAACTTGTATAATTGATATTATTACCTTCCTCTGTTTTTATGCTGATTTCATAAGGAAAACTCACCACTGAAGTTAAACAGATTAGCACTTTCCTCGGGCTGACCTACTATTTCCCATTCTATGTATTCTGCACCATGTGTATAAGGAAGGTTGATGCTGATATTGTTCCTCATCACTAGGGCCGAGGGTTCTGACATTGAAACCAAGATGTAAACACTGGGAGTTTTGACATGTAGGTATAAATCACCTTTAAAGGTGTTTTTTCGCATACAGCACGTTTACCCCTTATTTATCACCGAGCACAAGCCCAGCAGAACTGGTTAGACAGATTAGTGGCTGTGGTTATTGTAAACAAGGTGACTCTAGTTTAAGGCAAATCAACTTACCTTCTCCAATTTCTCTAATCCCAAGAGGAAGTAATTTCTCTAATTTCCAAGGATATTTAAAGGGTCACCAATACTCCCCCAAACATGCTGCTTTCCTACCCTTCCAAGACAGTGCCCTTAGCAAGTTTCCTGAGCTAGGCATGCCCAGTAACCAGTGTAGAAATTCTATAGCTAACTGCATATCCTAATCATTACAACCCTAATTTCGCCTCTAGGCTCTACCACTGGACTGTTTGACATACGTGTTTTTAAATGAAGAAAAATCTCAATTACTAAACCTTAAATGAAATGTGTCATGTCTTCTTGACGTTTTTAGTTAAAACTCAACTATAATACCCGAAGATAAATTAGCTGGCCACAGTTGTGTCTATGTGTACAGTAATTGGGCTCATCTTTATATACCCTTGGGGCTTTTATGTTCTTTAAGTTTTAATACCGACTTACCGATTTCAGCGATCAATTACACATCCCTATCATTAACTCGCTGCGTTGTACAGGTTAAACAAAGGTCCGAAATCGGCCGCGGGAAAATTTACCAAATATGGCGTTTCCCTTTGCGGCGATCTTACTGTCGATATAATCCGCCTGCTTGGGCTATTAATAAGGTCGTACTGCGTGTGCATTAAGCATCCGCGGTTCATGTGATAATTACCTGGCTCGCGAGTAGGTCTGGGATCGTTTGTCATACCCATAGCAGGGGGGGGGGGGGTGCGCACAGCCTGGTGAAGGTGGCAACTCAGCGATACAGCCTCCCGCGGCGGGGATGGGCAGGCGACCCGCGCGGGGGTGTCGCACCCGCCCCGGGAGACACGCCCACCCCGCCCACAACACCCCCCGCGGCGGCGGAGACACCCACGCCGCCGCCAGCTTCCCAGCAGCCCCTCCCAACCCGTTCCCCGCTCGCGGCAATCTCGGAACGGAGGCTAGGAGGGGCTGCCGGGAGGGGCCGCAGCATGTGTCGCGACCACCCGGGGAGGGGAAGGAGGGAGCGCCGCTGGGACTTAAGCCTTAAGGGGGTCCCCAGCTCGAACTGTGTACCCGCCTCCCCGCCCTATCAGGGCCTTTGCGGCACTTCAGTGCCCTGCGGCTCTGACAGAGCCCTTTGGGGCTTAAGGGTACCCCCAGCTCGACCCCGGCCACTTATAAGGCCCTTGCGGGCACTGAAAGTGCCTTTGGTGCTTGGGGGTCCCCAGCTCGAACCAGGACCCCCTCCCCGCCCTTGTAAGGCCCTTGCGGCACTGACAAGTGCCTTTGGCGGGGGTCCCGCAGCTCGAACCGGGACCCCCAGTGTGCGGCTCTTAAAGAGCCCTTGGGTGATTTCTTCGGGCTGGCGACACCAACCCCCACTCAGGTTGCCGATGCCAGGCAGACTCATCTGCGGCGACAGTGAGCCCGCTGCACCGGCGGCCTCAGCAGGAGCCGATGTTTTCCAGCCCGTTCTTCTTCTTCGCCATCTACTGCGATGGCACGAGTTCCGCGGCGGAAAGCTCCTTTTTATATAGTTTGCAGAATCCATATCCGTTTCTGATTGGTCATTTTTTAATACTTGCTTTACATTAACCAATCAGATTTCAGAACTTTCCAGAAATGATTGGTTAATGTAAAGCAAGTATTAAAATTGACCAATCAGAAATGAGATTATGGATTTCTGCAAACCTATATAGAGAGCTTTCCGCCGCGGAACTCAGATGCCATCGCAGTAGATGGCGAAGAAAGAAGCGTCTGGCAACATCGGCTCGCGGAGACCGGCGGTGCCAGCGGGCTCACTGGCGGCAGCAATGGCCTGCTGGCATCACGACCGAGTGGGTTGGTGTCGCCAGCCCGAAGACGTCGTGTCGATCAAGACGCCGGCAACATCGGCCTCGTTAGAGGTCGCCGGCGCCCGCCGGGGGTACCCTCGTGGCGGCCGCAGGGGTACCTCTTGGGGGTCGGCAGCCTCGGCGGAGCTGGTGTCGCTGGGACTGGAGAAAAGAAGAAGACCTGCCCAAGGGCACTTTTAAGAGCCGCACTGGGGTCCGGGTTCGAGCTGCGGGACCCCCGCCAAAGCACTTGTCAGTCAGCAAGGGCCCTTACACAGGCTTGGAGGGGTCCCGGTTCGAAGCTGCGGGACCCCCTAAGCCCCAAAGGCCCTTCTCAGCCCCGCTGGAGGGTGCCCTCCCCCTCCCAGCGGCTCCCTCCTTCCCCTCCCCGGGAGCGGCGGGCGGGGGGCTGGAGGGGTGCTGGGGGGGGGTGCGCGGCGGGGGGTGCGCGCGGTGGTCCGACCACCTGCTGCGGCCCCTTCCCCGGCAGCCCCTCCTACCTAGCCGTTCCGAGATTGCGGCGAACGGGAACGGTTGGGGAGGGGCCTGCTGGGAAGCGGCGGCGGGTGGTTTCCGCCGCCGCCCGGGGGTGTGGGCAGGGTTGGGCGTATGCCCCGCCCCCTTAGGAGAGGCGTCGGAAGGGATTTTAGTCCCTTAGCAGCGATAACTATACAGTATGCCGCGAAGGGGCTTAAAATTACCGCAGACATCGCGGCCGCGATACATATCGCGGGAATGGCGCTCGCCGTATCAAATACGCGATAGCGCTATTTCGGTCCGCGATGTCGGCGGTAATTGGTCATTGTGCTGCAATCCTTAAACACTTGGGCATCATAGCATGTGACCATGCTCTAACATACGTATGTTCACAGGATATTGTATTCTGCCGAATTGTCACATCAGCAAATTGTGTATATGCAGAAATCCCTAATAATGTCCCGAATTGCTCAATCCGACCCTGGGAAACACAATCAGGAACACGTCAATGGATAAATGGAACTTTATTGAAGGAGTAAAACGTACCCTAAATAAACTTACAGTAAATCTAGACAATACATCGTTTTCATATTAATTACATGTTATATCGTCACATAACCCATGGGAATAAAATTGTATTTATTGTGTGATTAATATAAATCTATAAAGGACGTCCACATTCCCACATCTGATTGTTAATTACATTGAGGCGTGCTCGGGTGTCTTGATGATGTCCTTAAATCTAATCCCTCTATCCCTGTACATTCCGTCTGTACACAGATACCAGGCCCGGCTTGGTTACTGATCCCATGGCTACAATTAAGGTGGAAGTAACTGCTACCATAGTCTGTGCATGGACAAGGCCCATTGGTTCTTCTTCTATTCTTCGTTTTTTCCTTATTAATGAACATAGATGTTTCTCCCCTTTATCATTAAAAGAAGACAGTACCGGTCATTGGTACCAGTTAACAAGGATTCTATATCAGCCATTGGTGGATCACTCTCCAACGTACAATATTCCAAAGAACCCCCACCTGCACTTTCATAATATTATATATAGAGTAAAATAGACAATTATTGTTTGAATAAACCAATACAGTTATCACTGTATCTATAGTTTCTATCCGATGTTTTCAGTCTCATGGTCACTTCTAGTTCCTGTTCCTAAGTTCTTTGTGAAGCAGTTTGAGGTCCCCTGTGGGAAGGAACAAGGATTGTTTAATTAAGAGACAAAGACGTCATTATCCATTTTTATAGACCTTAAAGAGAATTTAAACCAAGTGACCTGGTGGTGATAATCCCGTCTCTCTAACTGCAGTGGTCACTTAGACGGGTGGGAATTTATCTAGAATGTCTTTTTCCTCTCATCCAAGTGGGACTATAGTGGTCCTGTAAGCTACTGTAGAACAATAGTGTCAGAAAATTCTTTGTCAGTTATACACTTTCTCACTACAAATGCTTTACAGGACCCCTATAGGGCAATTTCCATTGGCCTTAGGGTTAAGTTCCATTGTCTTTAACTTCTTGCATTGTAATTGGCTGTCCAGACACCCCGATCTGTAGGTTTACTGGGAGTGTCCTAATGGGAAGGGGGGGATTTTCAAGGAACCCAGTTCATTTGACTCTCTAGTATTTGATCTTATTAACCTGATGAATGGAAACCTTTGCCGACATCATTCCTTTTAAAACAAACTGGCATAAATTTCATGTATCTTCATGAAATTCCATTACATGTGCCAGATAAGCACACCTTAATAGTTCCCTTCCATAAATAGCAGCAATATGGACAACCTCAAACTTGGTCATAGAAGGTGGAGTTTCATTGGTGAATTCATGCCTTGTCATATTACAACTGGAAGTACACACGCACGTGGATGTACTTAGAGAAATAACTGAAAGTCCCTTAGTATTATATTTATGGTGGAACGTATACAGATCAAATACCATTTGCAATTGTCTTACAATATGACTTATGTATTATTTCTTCGTAAGGAAATGTCCCATTTGTCCAAGGGGATTTTCATGATGAAAACATTTATTTTCTGATCTAAGAACTAATGTTTATATCATTATTTGTGCGTAATACATAGTTTTAACCATATTATAATTTTAATATTAAAGCACATCTATGTAGGGCATCATTTTTTAAATTTTGCCTTATTGGAATCAATAATTCGTCCGTACCACCCGTGATCTTCCCCTATTTCTTTACCTTTCACACTAAAAATTACGTACATTACACCTGTCGATCAGTGCCTTTTTTATCCATAAACTGTTTGTCGTACCTGTAAGGGTAACATATTGTGTATGTGTAAATAGCATGATGGGAAATTCCCTCTCCCAGTAATTGGCTGATCATGATTACTAGCATGGCTTGACTTCCAGAAAGTCACAAAAGAATGAACGGATGTACAGTTACAAGTGGATGGAAGTAATGGAGGCCACCACCACACCTTGAAGTTTAGTTGCTATTTATATGTCATTATTAAGATTAAGATAAGGCAAATTCTTCAATTTTTAATTGACCTTTTAATTAATGCACCCATTTTACTATTTTTCATTGTAGTGACTTACCGGGAGATTAAAGGATTTCAGTTATTTGCTGAGAGTAGTTGTCCGTGAGGGTGAAAGATTACACAGAGATGGTATTATTCACATGACATCATTTATAACTAGCTAGACCAATCATTAGTATGAGTTTTGACAAACCTGGTACAATCCATTCTACTATGGATTAATTAGTATGCTAGATTTTTACTTATAGAAAACTTTCTTTTGAAAAGAAAACATTCAGCTTGGACAATTACTAATTAGGGGTATCAAAACGGGGGGGTTTCTAATAGTCATTGTATTACTCTAAAGTAGTACTAGGAGAGTGTCTTCTTACATAAATCCTAAGTTAGCACATGTATTATACAAGATATTCCCATAGTATTACCTCTAACAAAGTAGGTACTGGGGGTCTTTCTTAACATAAAATACAATTAGCACAGTGATTAGACACGAGATCCCATAGTATACTCTCTAGTCGGTAACTAGGGGGTCCTTCTTACATAAAATACAACATTAGCGCATGTATTAGACAAGAGATCCCATAGTCTATCTATACAGTGGACTAGGTGGTCTTCCTAACATAAAATACAAATAGCACAGTGTATTAACAAGAGATCCCATGAAGTATTACTCTATAAGTAGTTACTAGGGGTCTTCTTAATAAATACAACTTAGCACGGTGAGTTAGACAGAGATCCCCATAGTTTCTCTTATAGTAGGTACTAGGGGTCTTCTAAACATAAAATCAATTATGCACAGTGTATTAGACACAGATCCCATAGTATTACTCTATAAGTAGGTACTAGGAGTCTTCTATATAAAATACAATTAGCACGGTGTATTAAGACAAGAGATCCCATAGTAAATATACTCCTTATAAGTGATGTACTAGGAAGTCTTCTTACATAAAATACAATTAGCACCAGTGTAATTAGACAAGAAGATCCCATTAGTATTACTCTATAGTAGTACTAGGGGTCTTCTAACAGAAAATACAATTAGCCGTGTATTAGCCACAGAGATCCCATAGTAATTTACCTATAAGTAGGTACTCGGATGTCTTCTCTACATAAAATTACCAATTAGCACGGTGTATTAACAGAGATCCCCTAGTATTACTCTAAAAAGTATGTTCACTAGGATCTCTGTCTTACATAAATAATCAAATTAGCACGGTGTATTAGACAATGAGATCCCATAGTACTTACCTTAAGCTAGGTCGGGACTAGGAGCTTCTACTAAAACAATTAGCGCAGTGTATTACGACAAGAGATCCCTATTTTACTCTACAAGTAGGTACTAGAGATCTTCTTACATAACATACAATTAGCACGTGTATTAACAAGAGGATCCCATAGTATTACTCTAAAAGTAGGTACTAGGAGTCATCTTACTAAAATACAATTGCACAGAGTATAGACAAGACGATCCCATAGTATTACTCTAAAAGTAAGTCTAGGAGTGCTCTCCTACATAAAAACAATTATGCACAGTGTATTAGACGAGATCCCTAGTATGATACTCTATAGTAGGTACTAGGAGTCTTCTTACATAAATACAAATTAGCTCACGGTGTATGAGACAAGAGATCCTAGTATTACTCTAAAAGTAGGTACTAGGAGTCTTCTTACATAAAATACAATTAGCACGGTGATTAGAGCAAGCGAATCCCATATTATACTCTATAATAGGTACTAGGGGTCTTCTAACATAAAATACAAATTAGCACAGGTATTAGACAGAGATCCCATAGTATTAATCTATAATTAGGTACTAGGAGTCTTCCTTACATAAAATACAATATTAGCAACGGTGTATTAGACAAGAATCCCATATGTATTACCTATAAGTAGTCTGAGAGTCTTTCTTACATAAAATACAAATTACACAGTGTATGTAGCACAAGAGATCCATAGATTACTCTATATACGTAGGTCTAGGGGTCTTCTAAACATAAAATACAAATTAGCACAGTGTTTAGACAAGAGAGTCCCCATACGTATACTCTCTAAGTAGGTTACTAGGATCTTCTACATACCTACAAATTAGCAACACGGTGTAATTAGACAAGACTCCCATAGTATTACGTCTAATAGTAGACAGGAAGTCTTCTTACAATAAAATACAAAATTTTTAAAAAAGTCCAGACGTGTATCGACAAGAGATCCATAGTTACGCTATAAGTAGGTAACTAGGTCCTTCTTACATAAAATACAAATAGCGCAGTGTATTAGACAAGAGATCCCAGTATTACTCTGAAAAGTAGGTACTAGGAGTTCTTCTTACCTAAAATACAAATTAGCACGTGTATTAGCAGAGATCCCATAGTAGTCTACTCTAAAGTAGGTAACTAGGAGTCATCTTACATAAATACATTAGCACAGTGTGATTAGACAACGATACCATGTATTACTCTAAAAGTACGTGTACATAGGAGTCTTCCTACATAAAAACAAATTAGCACAGTGTTTAACAAGAGATCCCATAGTATTCACTCTATACGTGGTACTAGGAGTCTTCTTACATAAATAAAAATTAGCACAGTTGGTATTAGACAAGAGATCCCATAGTTATTACCTCAATAATGTAAGGTACTAGGATCTTCCTTACATAAAATACAAATTAAGCACAGTTTAATTAGACAAGAGATCCCATATGTATTACTCTCTAAAAGTAGGTACTAGAGGGGTCTTCTTAACATCTAAAATACAAATTAGCACTGTATTAGAGCAAGAGATCCCATAGTATTCCTCTATAATTAGGTACTAGGAGTCCTTTACTAATAATACAAATTAGCAACAGTGTATTACGCAAGCGATCCATAGTTTACTCTATAGTAGGTACTGAGTCTTCTAACAAATACAATGAGCACGTGTATTAGACAATAGATCCGCATAGTATTATCTCACTATAAGTAGGCTACAGGGTCTTCTACATAAAATACAATTAGCACAGTTTGGTATGAAAAGATAATTCCCATATATTTTACTCTAATACAGTGGTCCGTAGGGGGTCTTCTTACATAAATACAATTAGCACGGTATCTGACAAGTAGATCCTCATAGTAATACTCTATACATCGGTACCGATGAGTCCTTCTTACATAAAATACAATTAGCACGTGTCTTAGACAAGATATCCCATCGTATTACTCTATAAGTAGGTACTAGAGTCTTCTAACATAAAATACAAAATTAAGCACAGTGTATGTAACAAGAGATCCATAGTATTACTCTATATAGGTTACTAGGAGCTTCTAACATAAAAACAAATTACACAGTGTATTGACACCGAGATCCCATAGTATTACCTATAAGTCAGTACTAGGAATCCTCTTACATAAATACAAATTAGCACAGTGTATTAAGCAAGAGATCCCCATATTACTCTATAGAGTAGGTCTAGGGTCCTTCTCATAAATACAAATTAGCACGAGTATTAAGACAAAAGATCCCATAGTAATTACTCTAACAAGTAGGGACTAGGGGGTCTTCTTACATAAATCAAATTAGCACAGTGTGGTTATTGACAAGAGTCCCATACGTATTACTCTATAATATCGGTACTGTAGTCCTTCTTACATAAAATGACAAATTTAGAACAGTGTATTAGACAGAGATCTCCCTAGTGCCTCTATAATAGGTACTAGGGAGTCCTTCTTACATAAAATACAAATTAGCAAAGTGTATTAGACAAGATCCCCATAGTATTACGTCTTATAAGGTACTGAGTCCTTCTTACTCTAATACAAATTAGCACCGTAATATTAGACAAGAAGATCCCATGTATTACTCTCTAAGTATGTAACTAGGGTCGCTCTAACTAAATACCAATTATGCACAGTGTATTAGACAAGAGATCCCATAGTTAGTACTCTATAAGTGGTACTAGGCAGTCTTCTAACATAAATACAAATTAGCAACAGTGGGTAATTAGCTACAAGATCCCATAGTATTACTCTATAGTAGATCGACTAGGAGTCTTCTTACCTAAAATCAAATTAGCACAGTGTATTAGACAAAAATCCGAGTATTACTCTATAAGTGGTACTAGGAGTCTTCTTACATAAAATAACACAATTCGCACAGTGTTTAGACCAGATAATCCCAAAATAGTATTACTCTATAAGTAGGTACTAGGGGGTCTTCTAACATAACATACAAATTAGCACAGTTGTAATTAGACAAGAGATCCCATAGTATTTACTCTATAAGTAGTCAGATGGGTCTTTTACACTAAATAAAATTAACAAGTGTCATTAGACAGAGATCCCATATATACTCTATAAGTGGACGAGGAGTTCTTCTACATAAACATATAAAATTAGCAACAAAGTGTCATTAGACAAGATATTCCATAGTATATTACTCTTATAGGTAGGTACATAGGGGGTCTTCTTACTAAAACAAATTATCCGCACCGTGTAGTGACGAAAAGAGATCCCATAGTTTACTCTATAATAGGTACGAGGACTCTCTTACATAAAATACAATTAGCACAGTGTATTAGACAAGAGATCCCCATGAGTAATACTGCTATCAGTAGGTCTAGGAGTCTTCTTACATAACAATACAGAATTAGCACAGTGTAATTAACGAAGAGATCCCATAGTATTACTCTAAAAGTAGGTAACTAGGGGTCTTCTTACATAAATACAATAGCACAGTTATTAGACAAGAGATCCCATAGTATTACTCTATAGTAGGTACTCGTAGGTTCGTCTTACATAAATATCAAATTAGCACAGTGTATTAACCAAGATTCCTAAACCATAGTATTACTCTAAAGTAGGTACTAGGAAGTCTTCTTACCATAAAAATACCAATTTGCAAGTGTATTAACAGAGATCCATAGTCATTACTCCTATAAGTAGGTACTAGGAGTCTTCTTACTAAAAATACAAAATTTTTAAATGCACAGTATATTGACCAAGAGATTCCCATAGTATTACTCTATAAGTAGGTACGTAGGGGTTCTTCGTACAGAATAATACAATTAGCACAGTGTAATTAACAAGAGATCCCATAGATTCTCTCATAAGTAGGTCCTAGAGTCTTTAACCTAAATACAAATTACACAGGTATTAGACAAAGAGATCCCATAGTATTACTCTATACTAGGTACTAGAGTCTTCTTACCTAAATACAATTAGCACAGTGTATGAACAAGAGATCTCATAGTATTACTCTATAGTAAAAGGTACTAGAGTCTCTTACATAAAATCCAATTTAGCACATGTGTATTAGACAAGAGATCCATAGTATTAACTCTATAATAGGTAACTAGGGGTCCTTCTAACATAAAATCCAAATTAGCACAGTGTATTAGACAGAGATCCCATAGTAACTCTATACAAGAGGACAAGGGTCTTTTACATCAATAATCAAATTAGCACGTGTATTAGAACATAGATACCATAGTATTTACTCTATAATAGTACTAGGATCTTCTAACATAAAATATAAATTAGCACAGTGTATTAGACAAGCATCCCATAGTATTACTCTATAAGTAGGTACTGGAAGGGTGTTCTTCTTACATAAATAATCAATTAGCAACAGTGTATTTAAACAAGAAGATCCCATATAAATTACTCTATAATAGGTACTAGGCAGTCTTCCTAAACAAAAATACACATTAGGCACGTGTATTAGCCAAGAGAATCCCATAGTACTTACTCTTAATACTAGTCCTAGGGGTCTTCTTACATAAATACAAAATTAGCACAGTGTATTATACACGAATCTCATAGTTTACTCTATAAGTATGTACTAGGAGTCTCTAACAATAAAATCCACATTAGCATAGTGTATTAGACAAAGTCCGCCTCCACCCGCAATATAACGCTATAAGCGAGGTACTAGGGGCTCTTCTTACATAAATCCAAATTATGCACAGTGTATTAGACAAGATATCCCATTGTAATTACTCTATAAGTAGGTCTAGGGTCTTCTTACATAACATACAAATTAGCACATTGTATTAGAGCAAGAGATCCCATAGTATTACTCGATAAGTATGGCTACTAGTGTCGTCTTACATAAAATACAAATTAGCACAGTGCATTAGAAAGAGATCCCATGTTTACTCTATAAGTAGGTACTAGAGTCTTCTAAACATAAAATCACAATTTAAGCCACATGTATTAACAGGATCCCATAGTATCACTTCTAAATAGGTACTAGGGAGTCTTCTAACATAATACAATTAGCATCGTGTATTAGACAATAGATCCCATAGTATTACGTCTATAGTGGTTCTAGGGTCTTCTAATACATAAATAAAATTACTCACATGTATTATAGACAGAGACCCAGAGCTATTACCTCTAAAAGTAGGTACTAGGGGTCTTCTAAACATAAATACAAATTAGCCACATGTTACTTATGACAATAGTATCCCATAGTATTACATCTATAGGGGAAGTAGGTACTAGGGTCTCTAACATAAAAACAAATTAGCACTTGTATTAGACAAGAGATCCCCATAGTATTACGCTAGAACGTAGGTACTAGGATCTTCATAACAATACAATTAGCACAGTGTATTGAGAACCAGAGATCCCAACCTAAACAAATGACCTCAGATATTATATATCATATTCCGGTTACCCACTTCATACATTAATAATTGTTCCTCCATCTGATCCCCTGTAACTGGAATTCAATCACACCCTGACAAGCTATATCGGGTAAGCCATGTGACGGGGATAATAAAATGGATCACCAATGGAATCTCTTACTGTGGTGCTGGAATGTTGCTCTTAACCAAGTGCTTTCTTTTTTATAACAGTTCCATGGCCTAAAAATTAACACAAAATATAAAACAAAGTTTAAATGCTCACTCTACTCCTTCTCCCGTATACCTAATTTCCCTTTACTTAGTTTTCTCTGTTATGGTTTGTAAACACTTTTTAGTATTTTCCTAATCTCTCTACTAATAACTTGTCCAGTATTTCCAATCCCTAACCCAATGGACCTTCCCGATTCCCCGTGTTTGGTCAGGGATGGCTGGTGTGTAACATGTATCTCCAGTATGGAAATAAATCCAAACTTAATAATGACAGGGTTGTACTGTTTCTATTTCATCTTTAATAACTAAACATTTGCTTGTTTCCACAAACTGTACAAGAGTTCAGGGAAGGGCATCTAATTAATTAACAGAATAGACTTCTCTCTCTATGACAGGGATTCTAAAAGACTGGACCCTTTCCTCCAATCTGGTGGCACACATGTTTTGGGAATCCCTACTATATCTACGATAAGAACCTTTCCCTCTGAGGCCGATGTCTGAGTCTTTATTTTATACCACAATAGTTGACTAGAATGTCCGCAAACTTCGGCAAAACCGTCCCTCTCGAGGATCTCAAATTTTCAAAAAAATTTCGAAAATCCGCGAGCGTACCCATTACAATCAAAAAATATCCTCGAAATTTTCCGAAAATACGGATTTTTCAGAAAATACGCAGAATCCTCTAATTTCAGAATTTTGAAATACGTTATTTTCGAAATTCCGAGAAATCTTGTAATTTCGAAATTTTCGAAAATCCGAGAAACCGCGTTCGGAAGTTCGGAAGCCGAAAATCTGCTGTTCGCCGAACGGGATAATCCACAGCGGATCCGGTTCGGATCCGCAACCGGCCATCCCTACAGTTTGGACGTGGCACTAAACCATTTCATAATACCAAAGTTTCCCCATACAGTAGTTTGTCTTTAAGTAATCCCTGTTTATATATTTACTGTCATTCACCTGCAAATGTTCTAATGATATTGTCCCATACACCATACAGTGCATTCTTGTCAATACAATATTCCTATAATCTTTCCAAAATTATGAAACATTAATACCTTATATCCAGGACACACCCAAGATAAGATGAATAATCCCTGAAAGTTAAATGTTGTTATATTTAAATAAACAGAATAGAGGCTTTGCCATCAGTTTATTTGGTTCATATTCTGGCGGTTTAGGAATTAAGTGGAACCACCCATTTTGTTCTCACATCGTCTTTTGGTCCATTGAACACCGTGGTATCAACCATGATTTACCAACATTCAGAATCATTCTGACGCAAAATCATTTAAGTCAAAAAATTGGATTTGGTCTGATTGCCACGAATCTTCGTAACTGAACGACCAAATATTTCCATGGTGGTTGATTGGGACAAAATATAAACTATATATGTCCCTTATACTGTCATAAGTGGTATTTGCCTTTGATGAACAGCTGACAATGTCTACGTTCATAGTATGAATACCTTCCCCACAACCCCCAGCACCACATAACTACTTACCTCGCAGTGTTCCTGAAGATGGACAATCAATCAAAGTTTCCCCATCCTCAATGTGCAGCAGTCAATCATGGACAATAGCTTCTAGTGGTGCATTGTGAAAGCTTGGGAAATTAAGTGGAGGCGCTACTTAGGAGGAATCGATGATGGCCAACATTCGGATTAAATATCTATCTTCAGGAACTTGGAGATGTAAGACTGTTTTTTGGTGTTTTATGTTGGAGTGGACAGTCTTTGTCACACAACTTACTGGAGGGATTAAGAAATGAAACCAAACATGTAGTGCAGACTATTGGGGGGGGAGCCCCTCCCGTCTGTCAAAAGAGGAATCCCAACAGCCCAGTCAACCCAAACTGAGGGGTACAAAGCAATGCTTTCATCACTTCTTAATAACCTCTCTGTCCTCATTCTCCCTTCAGAATAAGACGGCCGAGGAGTTTCTTGCACACACAAGTAGCACAATGAAATTCACACAGACAATAGTCCATGCCTGGCACTGATAAAGTCATAGAACTGCTGAGTCCAAACCACATGTATATTTCCCTTTGTATAATGCCCCATCGGGTAGATCAAAAAAAAAAGTACCCCCTGCAATAACATAGGGCACAGTATCCGATTATTACAGACAGACAACAACTCATGTTTTGTTACATGGTGATACAAAGGTTAACGGCAAAATAGAAGATACTTTGCACAGGGTCCAAGCAGACGAAGCAAGGAGTGAAAAATGTGTGCAGAAGTCAGACAACAAACAACGCTGGCGGGTAACAACTGGGTTTGATATAACTTGAGGATATACGGAAACATTGCTTAAACAGTAGGCAAGAGTCAATATTGATAATGGTGACGTGTCCTGAGTCAAGCCACAAGGTCATCTTCACCCTTAGTACAATCACTTGGACCATATGCAAAGGAAAGACTGCCATGGAAATCGAAGACCAACTATAGTATGTTTATTCCAGATGAACAAAAGAGAGATGTCTTGTGGGTAGGAATTTTGATATCAGCACAAAGAAATGAGGTGAGGTGGTTACAATAACGTTTCAACTCCTTGAACCACAACCTATGGTACATCCTGTGAAGAACCACGCGTTTTATTAAAATTCCAAAAGACGCAGATGCACTTGTGTTCATCATCAATGCTTCTACACCTAAGTCATAATGACCATCACACTTCGATTCGCTTGTTCAACAACAAAACATTGGTCAATTACATTACTGTCGACATTGTACGTTGTTGTTTGGTACTACTTCGTGTTCTAAAGGTTCGAAAGCCAGCTTTGGAGACTGTAGGCCAATGAAAGAAGCGTTGATGAAAGAATTTCGTTGGAGGCATTCCTTCCATGCTCTGGAGCATATGACAAAGCTGACGTGGTCTTTATGTCATCAAGTTCCATTTCTTGACTTACTTGATGGTCGGGCTTCACAGTTCAGCTCTAAATTTTCATTTCACTGGAGATGCTGAAAGAAGTGATTAGTAATTTCCATTGAGGAGAAAGATTTCTCAAGCACTTCAAGACTGAACACAATGTATTATTTGAAGCGAATGACAGAGTTTCGCATTGACCTATGATATAAGACTGTCGTGCATGAGAAATAACATTCTGTAGAAATAATATTCCACAGATCATTAAATTCCACATGGAAAATAGGCAGCAATATTTTGGATTATCTACCACTTTAAAACAAAAAACGCCTCAGTTACCTGACCTATACCCAACTGCTATTGCCCCTTTTCTGGCAGAAGAATTGGCTCCGCCCTCCATGCAGTCCAATCAAGGCTGTGACTGCTGAATACAGCTAATGATTGACTGCTCTTTTCCCCTGCTCCAGCATTTGAACAGTTGTTCACGTTCTTAAAGCTCAATGAGCACGGAAAGGAGGTGTAACTTCTTCGGAAGGTCAGAACAGGGGGCAATAGTGGGGAAATCCAATTAATCAAATGTCTCAAAAAAATATTCAGTTGGGGTAGGACACAATGCGCGCGCAGAGTTAACTATGGACTGAAGCGGAGAAAGAGATAATAAACTTTCCATTTATCCTTCAACGTTATAGTAGAGAAAATTAAAGAAAAAAACATTTCTATTCCAGGGGCCCAAAGCTTGACAGACTTAAATTTATGGCTTTGCCTTTTAAGTGTCCTACCCATAATTGACAGTGATGTGCAGGAATTTGTAAAAACTGTCTATGCTACATTCAGTAGCTGTTCCAACCTCACCACACCAAGATTACGAAATGTTCTGTGCAGAATCTGTTGCCAGAGGTCTCTATACAGCAGAAATGCCTCGCTTTCAACCCATGGACCTATAGTGATAGGACGTGACAGCTCTATAATCCTAAACAATATGATCCATAGTCCCATGAGACCTATTACCTTACTGTCCTAAAACACATATGACCCTATAGTCCTCGACCATATTACCCTATTGTTTCCATAGCCATATTGACCCATAGTTCTAGACCATTATGACCCTACTGTCCTAAACCATATGACCCTATAGTCCTAAACCATATGGACCCTATAGTACTAGACATATACCCATGTCTAGACCCATATGACCCATATAGTCTAGACCATCATTACCTATAGTCCTAGACCATATTACCATACTGTCATAAACAATATGACCCCTATTCGTCCTAAAACCATATAAACATATAGTCCTAAACATATGACCTATAGGCATAGACACATAAACCGATTGTCCGAAACCATATGACCTATAGTCCTAGACCATATAACCCGTATTGTCTAGACCATATGACCTATAGTCCTCGACCATATAACCCTATTATCCTAGGACATATGACCCTATAGTCCTAGCAAGATGACCTATTTTTCCTAGACCATATGACCCTTAGTCCTAGATCATATTACCCTATTGTCTAGACCATATGACCTATAGGCCTAAGCACCAGATACCCTACGGTCCTAAACCATATGGCCTATAGTTCCTAAACCATATGACCCTATGTCCTAGACCATATAACCCTATGTCCAAACCATGTGACACTATGTCCTGACCATATTACCCTATGTCCTATATCATATACCCTACATGCTGTCCTAAACATAAGACGCACCCCCAACACCTGACCCACCCCCCCCTACTTATTTCCACCAATTACCCCTTGTCTAGACCATATACCATATTGTACTAGACCATGATGACCCTATAGCCCTAGACCATATTACCCTATTGTCCTAGACCAATGATGACCCTATAGTCCAATTCATTACTAACCCTATGTCCTAGAGATATGACCCTATTGGCCATATTTATAAAAACACATGATTTGTTATCCTAAAAAAGTTCGGTGTTCTAACGATAAGGACCGTTATTTTATGGTATCGACCGTTATTCTATGATACAATTCTATTCTATGAGAACGATTGGTATTCTACGATAACGGTACTGTAGATTTACGATAGCGATAGCGTTAGGATTACGATCGATATCGTAAAATAACGGTTCATATCGTAGAATACTGATCATTATTTTTACGATAATGATAACGATGTTTTCTAATATGGCCCTATAGCCCTAGAACATGTGACTCTATAGCCCTAGTTATGTGACCCTATAGTTCTGAAGACTACCCTAGCCCTAGAACATGTGACTCTATAGCCCTAGACCATGTGACCATCATAGCCCTAGACCCTGTAACCCTACAGTACGAAGCCCATGTTACCTTTAGCCCTAGACATGTGCCCTATAAGTCAGACCATGTAACCCTAATCCTAAATCATGTGACCCTATAGCCCTAGACCACGGGACCCTATAGCCCTACACCCTTGACCTATAGTACTAGACCATGTGACACTATAGTCTATAGACCATGTGACCCTATAGTACTTGGACCATGGGACACTATAGCTCTAGACCCTGTGACCCTATAGCCACTAGACCATGTCAACCCTATAGTACTAACCATTGACCGTAGCATGACCATAACCCCTCAATAGTACTAGACCATGTGACCCTATAGTCCTAGACCATGACTAGATAGTCTAACCATGTGACCCTATAGTCCTAGACCTGTGACCCCTATAGTCCTAGACCATATGACTCGATAGTCCTAGACCATATGACTGATAGTCCTGACCATGTGAACCCGGTAGTCCTAGACCATAGACTGATAGTCCTAACCATATGAACTTGATAGTCCTGACATGTGACCTTATAGTCCTAGACCATGTGACCTATAGTTCTAAACCATGTGACCCTATAGGTCCTAGACCATGGGACCTATAGTCCTAGACCATATGACTCGATAGTCCTAGACTATGTGACCCTATGTACTAGACCAGTGAATTATAGTCCTAACCATGTGACCTTTAGTCCTAGACCCATATGAACCTATGCCTAGACCATGTGACCTATAGTCTAGACCGATGTGACCCTATAGTCCTAGACCATATGACCCTATAGTCCTAGACCATGTGACCATAATCCTAGAACCATATACTGACCGATTGTTCCCTAGACTCATGTGACCTATAGTTTCCCTAGACCATGTTGACCCTATAGCCGAGACCAGTATGACTCGATAGTCCTAGACTATGGACCCTATAGTCCTAGACCATGTGACCCTATAGTCCTAGACCATGTGACCCTATAGTCCTAGACCATATGACCCTATAGTCCTAGACCATGTGACCCTATAGTCCTAGACCATATGACTCGATTGTCCTAGACCATGTGACCCTATAGTCCTAGATCATGTGACCCTATAGTCCTAGACCATGTGACCCTATTTCATTTTGACATCACAACCCTAACGAATCAGGAACTTTTAACCGGCGGTTAATTTGACATGGCAGTTCCATAATGTAGAATTTGGCACGAGGAGCCATCTCAGAGCCTATAAAGGATTCCTGGCGATTATACCCAAGGCTGATTAAATTCACGTTCTCAAATCCCAACATCATGGTTATCCTGGCAATGTAACTATAAATCCCCTGCTAGGAGCTGTGTGCTGGACAATAACGGATAACAGTTTTGTTACATGTCAGTCTACCTGATAGGGGGTTGGGGTGCATCCATGTAAAGTGCTGTGTAGCCATCTAAATACATTTCTGTTCATTATCTAAATGGTTGAAAGTTTTCCCAGTCACTGTAAAGTAGACAAGCTCGTGTTTGACATAATTCATCATTAGCGCTCAAAGGCTTTTAAAGGGCAATGATACCCAAATTGTTAAATTGTATAAATTGATATTATTACCTTTCCTTCTGATTTTATTCTGATTTCATAAAGGAGAACTCACCACTGAAGTATAAACGAGGATTAGGCACGTTCCTGGGCTGACCTGACTATTTCCCATTCTATGTATTGCTGCACCCATGTGTATAAGGAAGGTTGATGCTGATGATTGTTCCTCATCACTAGGCCGAGGGTTCTGACATTGAAACCAAGATTTTAACAACTGGGGAGTTTTGACATGTAGGTATAGATGCCCTTTAAAAGGTGTTTTTTCGCAATAGCAGCATGTTACCCCTTATTTATCACCGAGCACAGCCCAGCAGAACTGGTTAGACAGATTAGTGGGCTGTGGTTATTGTAAACAAGGTGACTCTAGTTTAATGGCAAAATCAACTTACCTTCTCCAATTTCTCTAATCCCAAGAGGAAGTAATTTCTCTAATTTCCAGAGGATATTTTAAAGGGTCACCATACTCCCCAAAACATGCTGCATTCCTACCCTTTCCAAGACAGTGCCCTTAGCAAGTGTCGCTAACGCTAGGCATGCCCAGTATACCAGTGTAGAAATTCCTATAGCTTAAACTGCATATCATATCATTACACCCTAATGTTCTCTCTAGAGCTCCCTACCTGGCTGTGATTACGTGTTTTTAAACATCGAAGAAAAAAACAGATCTCAATTACTTAAACCTTTAAATAAGAAAATGTAGTCACCCTACGTCCTTGCTGCTGGACGTTTTTAGTTAAATACTCAATCTATATAAATATCCCCGAAGATAAAAAGTGTAGCCCTGTGCCACGAGATTGTGTCTAATCGGGTGTACATGTTCTAACTTGGGAGCTCATCTGCGGCTTATATACACCTTGACGCGGCTTGTTTGCGAGTGTTCGTGTTATAAGTGCGTGTTAATATCCTGGGTACTTATCCCCCGGATTTCTCAGCGATCAATTACACACCCTATGCATTAAACTCCGGCTGCGTTGAATACAGCGATTTAAACGAAAGGTCCGAAATCGGCCGCGTGTTGAAAATAATTATCCAAATAATAGGCGTTTCCCCCTTTGCCCGGCGATCTTACTGTCCTTGATATAATAAACCGCCTGCTCCTGGTGCTATGGAATAATAAGGCTCTGCGTAGTGCATTAAAGCCATCCCGGTTCATGTGATAATTTATCCTGGCTCGGCGAGTAGGGTGCTGGGGGGAGTGTGTGTGGTCATACCACATAGCCAGGGGGGGGGGGGGGTGCGGCACAGCGCTGCCGTGAAGGTGGCGAAGTCAGCCGATACAGCCTCCCGCGGCGGGGATGGGCAGGCGACCCGCGCGGGGGTGTCGCACCGCCCGGGAGACACGCCCACCCCGCCCACAACCCCCCGCGGCGGCGGAGACCACCACGCCGCCGCCAGCTTCCCAGCAGCCCCTCCCAACCCGTTCCCCGCTCGCGGCAATCTCGGAACGGGAGGCTAGGAGGGGCTGCCGGGAGGGGCCGCAGCATGTGTCGCGACCACCCCGGGGAGGGGAAGGAGGGAGGCCGCTGGGACTTAAGGGCTTAAGGGGGTCCCCAGCTCGAACTGTGACCCCCTCCCCGCCCTATCAGGGCCTTTGCGGCACTTCAAGTGCCCTGCGGCTCTGACAAGAGCCCTTTGGGGCTTAAGGGGTCCCCCAGCTCGAACCCGGCCCTTATAAGGCCCTTGCGGCACTGAAAGTGCCTTTGGGCTTGGGGGTCCCCAGCTCGAACCAGGACCCCCTCCCCGCCCTTGTAAGGGCCCTTGCGGCACTGACAAGTCCTTTGGCGGGGGTCCCGCAGCTCGAACCGGGACCCCCAGTGTGCGGCTCTTAAAGAGCCCTTGGGTGATTTCTCGGGCTGGCGACACCAACCCCCACTCAGGTTGCCGATGCCAGGCAGACTCACTGCGGCGACAGTGAGCCCGCTGCACCGCGGCCTCAGCAGAGCCGATGTTTCCAGCCCGTTCTTTCTTCAGCCATCTACTGCGATGGCACTGAGTTCCGCGGCGGAAAGCTCCTTTTTATATAGTTTGCAGAATCCATAATCCGTTTCTGATTGGTCAATTTTTTAATACTTGCTTTACATTACCAATCAGATTTCAGAACTTTCCAGAAATCGATTGGTTAATGTAAAGCAAGTATTAAAAATTGACCAATCAGAAATGATTATGGATTTCTGCAAACCTATATAAGAGAGCTTTCCGCCGCGGAACTCAGATGCCATCGCAGTAGATGGCTGAAGAAAGAAGCGTCTGGCAACATCGGCTCCGCTGGAGCCGGCGGTGCCAGCGGGCTCACTGGCGGCAGCAATGAGCCTGCTGGCATCAGCGACCTGAGTGGGTGGTGTCGCCAGCCCGAAGACGTCGTGTCGGATCAAGACGCCGGCAACATCGGCCTCGTTAGGGTCGCCGGCGCCCGCCGGGGGTACCCCTGGCGGCCGCAGGGGTACCTCTTGGGGGTCGGCAGCCTCGGCGGAGCTGGTGTCGCTGGGACTGGAGAAAAAAGAAGACCTGCCCAAGGGCACTTTTAAGAGCCGCACTGGGGGTCCGGGTTCGAGCTGCGGGACCCCCGCCAAAGCACTTGTCAGTCGCAAGGGCCCTACACAGGCTGGAGGGGGTCCCGGTTCGAGCTGGGGACCCCCTAAGCCCCAAAGGCCCTTCTCAGCCCCGCTGGAGGTGCCTCCACCCTCCCAGCGGCTCCCTCCCTTCCCCTCCCCGGGAGCGGCGGGCGGGGGGCTTGGAGGGGTTGCTGGGGGGGGGTGCGGGCGGGGGTGCGCGCGGTGGTCGCGACCACCTGCTGCGGCCCCTTCCCGGCAGCCCCTCCTAGCCTAGCCGTTCCGAGATTGCGGCGAGCGGGGAACGGTTGGGGGGGGCTGCTGGGAAGCGGCGGCGGTGGTTTCCGCCGCCGCCCGGGGGTGTGGGCAGGGTTGGCGTATGCCCCGCCCCTTAGGAGAGGCGTCGGAAGGGATTTTAAGTCCCTTAGCAGCGATACTATACAGTATGCCGCGAAGGGGCTTAAAATTACCGCAGCACATCGCGGCCGCGATACATATCGCGGGAATGGCGCTCGCCGTATAATACGCTAGCGCTATTTTCGCGCCCGCGATGTGCGGCGGTAATTGTCATGTGGCTGCAATCCTTAAACACTTGGGCATCATAGCATGACCAGGTCTCTAACATACTGTACGTTCACATGATATTGTATTCTGCACGGATTGTCACATCAGGCAAATTGTGTATATGCAGAAATCCCTAATAATGTCCAGAATTGCTCAATCCGACCCTGGGAAACACAATCAGGATAACGTCAATGGATAAATGGAACTTTATTGAGAGGAGAGTAAAACGTAACCCTAAATAAACTTACAGTAAATCTAGACAATATCATCTGTTCATATTAATTACATGTTAATATCGTCACATAAACCAATGGGAATAAAATTGTATTTATTGTGTGATTAAATATATAAATCTATAAAGGACGTCCACATTCCCACATCTGATTGTTAATTACATTGAGCCGTGCTCTGGGTGCTTGATGATGTCCTTAAATCTAATCCCCTCTAATCCCCTGTACATTCCGTCTGTACACAGATACCAGGCCGGCTTGGTGTCTACTGATCCCATAGGCTACAATTAAGGTGGAAGTAACTGCTACATAGTCTGTGCATGTGACAAGGCCCATTTGTTCTTCTTCTATTCTTCTGTTTTGTCCTTAATTAATGAACATAGATGTTTCCCCTTTAATCATTAGAAAGAAGACAGGACAGGTCATTGGATACCAGTTAAACAGGGATTCTATGCAGCCATTGGTGGGATCAATCTTCCAATCGTACAATATTCCAAAGAACCCCCACCTGGCACTTTATATATTATATATAGAGTAAAATAGACAAAATCATTGTTTGAATAAACAATAACATTATCACTGTTATCTATAGGTTTCTATCCGTGTTTTCATCTCATGGTCACTTCTAGTTCCTGAATTTCTTTGGTTAAGCAGTTTGAAGGTCCTGTGGGAAGAGAACAAGGATTGTTTAATTAAAGAGACAAGACGTCTTTATCCATTTTATAGACCTTTAAAGAGAATTTAAACCAAGTGACCTGGTGTGATAAATCCCTCGTCTCTCTAACTGCAGTGGGTCACATTAGGACGGGTGATTTATCTAGAAGAGTCTTTTTTCCTCTCATCCAAGTGGGACTATAGTGGTCCTGTAAGCTACTGGAACAATGAGTGTCAGGAAAATTCTTTAGCAGTTATACACTTTTCCACTACAAATAGCTTACAGGACCACTATAGTGCAATTTCATTGGCCTTAGGGTAAGTTCATTTAACTTCATTGCATTGTAATTGGCTGTCAGAAACCCCGAATCTGATAGGTTGACTGGGAGTGTCTAAGGGGAAGGGGGGGATTTTCAAGGAACCCAGTTGCATTTGACTCTCTAGTATTTGATCTTATATAACCTAGATGAATGGAAACCTTTGCAGACATCATTCCTTTTAAACAAACTGGCAAAATGTCTGTATCTTCATGAAATTCCATTATTGCTCAGATAAGCAACACCTGATAGTTCCCTTTCCAATAAAAAATGGCAGCATATGGACATCAAACTTGGTCATAAGAATGTGGAGTTTCATTGGTAATTCAGCCCTTGTAATATTACAACTGGAAGTACACAGCACGGGATGTACTTAGAAAATAAACTGGAAAGTCGTAGTATTTATTATTTATGGTGGAACTGTAATACAGATCAAAATACCATTTGGCAATGTCTGTACAATATGGACTTATGTATTATTTCTCTCTAATGAGAAATGTCCCATTGTCCAAGGTGATTTTCATGATGAAACATGTTATTTTTGATTCTAAGAACTATGTTTATATATTATGTTGTGATGTAAATAACATAGTTTAACCATTAATTAATAATTTAAATATTAAAGCACATCTATAGTAGGGCAATCATTTTTTAAAATTTGCCGTTATTGGAATCAATAATTCTTCCGTACCACCGTGATCTGCCCCTATTTCTTTACCTATTCAAACTAAAATTACTTACATTACAGCTGTCAATCAAGTGCCTTTTTATCATAAACTGTTTGTCGTACCTGGAAGGGTAAATATTGGTATGTGTAAATAGCATGATGGGAAATTCCCTCTCCCAGTATTGGCTGATCATGATTACTGAGCATGCTTGACTTCACAGAAAGTCACAAAAGATGAAGGATGAGTCAGTTACAAGTGGATTGAAGTAATGGAGCCACCCACACCTTGAAGTTAGTGCTATTTATATGCATTTATAGATTAAGATAAGGCAAATTCTTTCAATTTAATTGACCTTTAATTATGACCACATTTTACTATTTTTCAATTGTAGTGACTTACCGGGGAGATAAAGGATTTCAGTATTTGCTGAGAGTAGTTGTCTGTGATGGGTGAAAGATTAACATCAGATGGGTAATTATTCACATACAGTCATTTATACAGCTAGACAATCAGTTATGAGTTTTGACAAACCTGGTACAAGTCATTACTATGGATTATAAGATGCTAGATTTTACTTATAGAAAACTTTCTTATTGAAAAGAAAACTTCAGCTTGACAAATCTGTACTAGTAATAGGGGGTAATCAAAACGGGGGGGTTTTACATAGTATTACTCTAAAGTAGTACTAGGGGGTGTTCTTAACATAAAATACAAGTTAGCACAGTGTATTAGACAAGAGATCCCATAGTATACTCTAAAAGTAGGTACTAGGGGGTCTTCTTACATAAAATACAAATTAGAACCAGTGTATTAGACAAGAGGATCCCATAGATTACTCTCATATAGTAGGTACTAGGGGTCTTCTTACATAAAATACAAATTAGCCAGTGTATTAGACAAGAGATCCCATAGTATTACTCTATAAGTAGGTAATAGGAGTCTTCTACATAAAAACAAATTAGCACAGTGTATTGAACAAGAGATTCCATAGTATTACTCTATAAGTAGGTACTGGGGATCTTCTTAACATAAAATAAAAATTAGCACAGTGTATTAGACAAGAGATCCCATATTTACTCTATAAGTAGGTACTAGGGGGTCTTCTAACATAAAATACAAATTAGCACAGTGTATTAGACAAGAGATCCACTAGTATTACTTATAAGAGTACTAGGGTCTTCTTACATAAAATACAAATTAGCACGGTGTATTAGACAAGAGATCCATAGTATTACTCTATAAGTAGGTACTAGGGTCTTCTTACATAAATACAAATTAGCACAGTGTATTAGACAAGAGATCCATAGTATACTCTATAAGTAGGTACTAGGGGGTCTTTCTAAATAAAATACAAATTAGCACAGTGTGATAGACAGAGATCCATAGTTATTACTCTATAAGTAGGTACTAGGGTCTTCTTACATAAAATACAAATTAGCACAGTGTATTAGACAAGAGATCCCATAGTATTACTCAGTAGTACTAGGAGTCTTCTTACATAAAAATACAAATTAGACACTGTATTAGACAAAGAGATCCCAAGTATTTATCTATAAGTAGGTACTAGGAGTCTTCTACAAAAATACAAATTAGCCAAGTGTATTAGACAAGAGATCCCATAGTAACTCTAAAAGTAGGGTAGCTAGGGTCTTCTACATAAAATACAAATTAGACAGTGTATTAGACAAGAGATCCCATGATTATCTCTATAAAGTAATGTACTAGGGTCTCTTACATAAATACAAATTAGACAGTGTATTAGACAAGAGATCCCATAGTATTACTCTAAAAGTAGTACTAGGGGTCTTCTACATAAAATAAAATTAGGCACAGTGTATTAGACAAGAGATACCATAGTATTACTTTATAAGTAGGTTAGGGTCTTCTACATAAAAATAAAATTAGCACGGTGTATTAGACAAGAGATCCCATAGTATTACTCTAAAGTAGGTACTAGGAGTCTTCTTACATAAAAATACAAATTAGCACAGGTGTATTAGACAAGAGATCCCATAGTATTACTCTATAAGAGGTACTAGGGGTCTTCTAACATAAAATACAAATTAGCACAGTGTATTAGACAAGAGATCCCATAGTATTACTCTATAAGTAGGTACTAGGAGTCTTCTTACATAAAATACAAATTAGCACGGTGTATTAGACAAGAGATCCCATAGTATTACTCTAAAAGTAGGTACTAGGAGTCTTCTTACATAAAATACAAATTAGCACAGTGTATTAGACAAGAGATCCCATAGTATTACTCTATAAGTAGGTATAGGGGGTCTTCTAACATAAAATACAAATTAGCGACAGGTGATTAGACAAGAGATCCCAGATAACTCTATATAAGTAGGTACTAGGAGTCTTCTTACATAAAATACAAATTAGCACGGTGATTAGACAAGAGATCCCATAGTATTACTCTAAAAGTAGGTACTAGGCAGTCTTCTTAAATTAAATACCAAATTAGCACGTGTATGTGTATTAGACAAGAGATCCCATAGTATACTCTAAAGTAGGTATAGGAGTCTTCTTACATAAAATACAAATTAGCACGGGTATTAGACAAGAGATCCCATAGTATTACTCTAAAAGTAGGTACTAGGACGTCTTCTTACATAAAATCAAATTAGCACGTGTATTAGACAAGAGATCCCATAGTATACTCTAAAGTAGGTACTAAGGGTCATCATAAAATACAAATTAGCACAGGTATTAGACAAGAGATCCCATAGTATTACTCTATAAAGTAAGTATAGGGGTCTTCCTACATAAAATACAAATTAGCACAGTGTATTAGACAAGAGTCCATAGGATTACTCTATAAGTAGGTACTAGGAGTCTTCTTACATAAATACAAATTAGCACAGTGTATTAGACAAGAGATCCCATAGTATTACTCTAAAAGTAGGTACTAGGAGTCTTCTACATAAAATACAATTAGCACAGTGTATTAGACAAGAGATCCCATAGTATACTCTAAGTAGGACTAGGAGGCTTCTTAATTAAATACAAATTAGCACAGTGTATTAGACAAGAGATCCATAGTATTACTCTATAAGTAGGTACTAGGAGTCATTCTTACATAAAATACAAATACACAGTGTATTAGACAAGAGATCCCATAGTATTACTCTATAAGTAGTACTAGGAGTATTCTACATAAAATACAAATTAGCACAGTGTATTAGACAAGAGATCCCATAGTATACTCTATAAGTAGGTACTAGGAGTCTTCTTACATAAAATACAAATTAGCACAGTGTATTAGACAAGAGATCCCATAGTATTACTCTATAAGTAGGTACTAGGAGTCTTCTTACATAAAATACAAATTAGCACAGTGTTAGACAAGAGATCCATAGTATTACTCTTAAGTAGGTACTAGGGTCTTCGTACATAAAATACAAATTAGCACAGTGTATTAGACAAGAGACCATAGTATTACTCTATAAGTAGTACTAGGAGTCTTCTACATAAAATACAAATTAGCACAGTGATTAGACAAGAGATCCCATAGTATTACTTATAAGTAGGTACTAGGGGTCTTCTTACATAAAAATACAAATTAGCACAGTGATATAGACAAGAGATCCCATAGTATTACTCTATAAGTAGGGTATAGGAGTCTCTTACATAAAATACAAATTAGCACAGTGTATTAGACAAGAGATCCCATGCATAGTATTACTCATAAGTAGGTACTAGGAGGTCTTTTACATAAAATACCAAATTGCACAGTGTATTAGACAAGAGATCCCAGATTACTCTATAAAGTAGGTACTAGGGGGTTCTTACATAAAATTACAAATTAGCACAGTGTATTAGACAAGAGATCCCATAGTATTACTCTATAAGTAGGTACTAGGAGTCTTCTACATAAAATACAAATTAGCACAGTTGTATTAGACAAGAGATCCCATAGTATTATAATAAGTAGGTACTAGGGGTCTTCTTACATAAAATACAAATTAGCAAAGTGTATTAGACAAGAGATCCCATAGTTTACCTAATAAGTAGGTACTAGGAGTCTCTTACATAAAATACAAATTAGCACAGTGTATTAGACAAGAGATCCCATAGTATTACTCTATAAGTAGGTACTAGGAGTTCTTCTAACACATAAAATACAAATAGCACGTGTATTAGACAAGAGATCCCAAGTATTACTCTATAAGTAGGTATAGGAGTCTTCTAACATAAAATACAAATTAGCAGCAAGTGTATTAGACAAGAGATCCCATAGTATTACTCTATAAGTAGGTACTAGGGAGTCTTCTTACATAAATACAAATTAGCACAGGTTTATTAGACAAGAGATCCCTAGTATTACTCTATAAGTAGGTACTAGGGGTCTTCTTAATAAAAACAAATTAGCACAGTGTATTAGGACAAGAGATCCCATAGTATTACTCTATAAGTAGGTACTAGGAGGTCTCTAACATATAAAATACAAATTAGCAAGTGTATTAGACAAGAGATCCCATAGTATTACTCTATAAGTAGGTACTAGGGGGTTCTTACATAAAAATACAAATTAGCACAGTGTATAGACAAGAGGATCCCATAGTATTACTCTATAAGTAGGTACTAGGGGTCTTCTAACATAAAATACAAATTAGAACAGTTATAGAAAGAGATCCATAGTATTACTCTATATAAGTAGGTATATGGGGTCATTCTTAAAAAATACAAATTAACAGTGTATAGACAAGAGATCCCATAGTATTACTCTATAAGTAGGTACTAGGAGTCTTTACATAAAATACAAATTAGCACAGTGTATTAGACAAGAGATCCATAGTATTACTCTATAAGTAGGTACTAGGAGTCTTCTACATAAAATACAAATTAGCACAGTGTATTAGACAAGAGATCCATAGTATTACTCTAAAGTAGGTACTAGGGGGTTCTACATAAAATACAAATTAGCACAGGTATAGACAAGAGATCCCATAGTATACTCTATAAGTAGGGTACTAGGAGTCTTCTTACATAAAAATACAAATAGCACAGTGTATAGACAAGAGATCCCATAGTATTACTCTATAAGTAGGTACTAGGGAGTCTTCTTACATAAAATACAAATTAGCAAGTGTATGTAGACAAGAGATACCATAGTATTACTCTATAAGTAGGTACTAGGAGTCTTCTTACATGAAAATACAAATTAGCACAGTGTATTAGACAAGAGAATCCCATAGTATTACTCTATAAGTAGTACTAGGGGTCTCTAACATAAAATACAAATTAGCACAGTGTATTAGACAGAAGATCCCATAGTATTACTCTATAGTAGGTACTAGGAGTCTTCTACATAAAATACAACATTAGCACAGTGTATAGACAAGAGATCCCATAGTATTACTCTATATAGTAGGTACTAGGAGTGTCTTCTTACAATAAATACAAATTAGCACCAGGTATTAGACAAGAGATCCCATAGTATTACTCTATAAGTAGGTATAGGAGTATTCTTACATAAAAAACAAATTAGCAAAGTGATTAGACAAGAGATCCCATAGTATTATCTATAAGTAGGGTACTAGGAGTCTTCTAACATAAAATACAATTGAGCACAGTTATTAGACAAGAGAATCCCATAGTATTACTCTATAAGTAGGTATCAGGGGTCTTATACATTAAAATACAAATTAGCACAGTGTATTAGACAAGAGATCCCATAGTATTACTCTATAAGTAGGTACTAGGAGTCTTCTAACATAAAATATAAATTAGCACAGTGTATTAGACAAGAGATCCCATAGTATTACTCTATAAGTAGGTACTAGGGGTCTTCTTACATAAAATACAAATTAGCACAGTTGATTAGACAAAGATACCATAGATTACTCTATAAAGTAGGTACTAGGAGTCTTCTCAACATTAAAATACAAATTAGCACAGGTATTAGACAAGAGGATCCATAGTATTACTCTATAAGTAGGTACTAGGGGGTCTTCTATACATAAAATTACAATATAGCACAGTGTATAGACAAGCAGATCCATAGTATTACTCTATAAGTAGGTACTAGGAGTCTTTACATAAAAATACAAATTAGCACAGTGATTAGACAAAGAGATCCCATAGTATAACTCTATAAGTAGGGTACTAGGGGTCTTCTTACATAAAATACAAAATTAGACAGTGTATTAGACAAGAGATCCCATAGTATTACTCTATAAGTAGGGTTAGTAGGAGGTCTTCTTACATAAAATACAAGTAGCACAGTGGTATTAGACAAGAGATCCATAGTATTACTCTATAAGTAGGTACTAGGAGTCTTCTTAAAACTAAAATACAAAATTAGCACAGTGAATTAGACAAGAGATCCCAATAGTATTACTCTATAAGTAGGTACTAGGGGGTCTTCTTAATAAATACAATTAGCACAGTGTAGACAAGAGATCCATAGTATAACTCTATAAGTATGGTACTAGGGAGTCTCTAACATAAAATACAAATTAGCACAGTGTCTTAGACAAGAGATCCATAGTTTACCTAAAGGTAGGTATAGGAGTCTTCTAATAAAAATACAAATTAGCACAGTAATTAGACAGAGATCCCATAGTATTACTCTATAAGTAGGTACTAGGGGGTCTTCTTACATAAAATACAAGTTAGCACAGTGTATTAGACAAGAGATCCCATAGTATTACTCTAAAAGTAGGTACTAGGGGGTCTTCTTACATAAAATACAAATTAGCACAGTGTATTAGACAAGAGATCCCATAGTATTACTCTATAAGTAGGTACTAGGAGTCTTCTAACATAAAATACAAATTAGCACAGTGTATTAGACAAGAGATCCCAACCTAAACACATGAACCTACAGATAATTATATATAATAATTCGGTTACCCACTGACATACATTAATAATTGTCTCCATCTAGAATCCCCTGTAACTGGAATTCAATCACACCTGACAAGCTATATCAGGGTAGCCATGTGTACGGGGATAATAAAATGGAATCACCAATGGAATGCTCTTACTGTGGTGCTGGAATGTTGGCTCTTAACCAAGTGCTTCTTTTTTAACAGTTCCATGGCCTAAAAATAGTAAAAAAAATATAAAAACAAGTTTAAATGCTCAAATCTACTCACTTCTCCCTATAACCTAATTTCCCCTTTAACCTTATGTTTCTCTGTTATGGTTTGTAACACATTTTTAGTATTTTCCCTATCTCTCTACTAATAACTTGTCAGTATTCAAATCCCCTAACCCAATGGGACCTTCCCGATTCCCGTGTTGGTCAGGGATGCTGGTGTGTAAATGTATCTCCAGTAATGGAAAGTAAATCCAAACTAACGTAATGACAGGGTTTATGTTTCTATTTCATCTTTAATGAACTGAACATTTGCTGTTTCCAACAAAACTGTACAAGAGTTCAGGGAAGGGCATCTAAATTAATAAACAGAATAGACTTCTCTATGACAGGGATTCTAAAAAAGACTGGACCTTTCTCCAACATCTGGTGGCACACAGTTTGGGAATCCCTACTCTACGATAGAACTTTCCTCTGAGGCCGAGTCTGAGTCTTTATTTTATACACACAATAGTTGACTAGAGATGTCCAAACTTCGCAAAATCCGGTCCGCTCGAGGATCTGCAAATTTTCAAAAAAATTCGAAAATCCGCGAGCGGACCCATTAAAATCAAAAATATCCTCGAAATTTTCGAAAATACGGATTTTCGAAAATACGAGAAATCCTCGTAATTTCGAAAATTTTTGAAAATACGTATTTTCGAAAATCCGAGAAATCTTGTAATTTCGAAAATTTTCGAAAATCCGAGAAATCCGCGGTTCGGAAGTTCGGAAGGCGGAAAAATCTGCTGTTCGCGAACGGGATAAATCCACAGCGGATCCGGGTTCGGATCCGCGAACCGGCCATCCCTACAGTTGACGTGGCACTACCATTTATAGATACAAAGTTTCACCATACAGTAGGTTTGTCTTTAAAGCCCTGTTTATATTTTACTGTATTCACACTGCAAAATGTCTAATGATATTGTCCAATACACACATACAGTGCATTGCTTGTCAATAAATATTCCTATATCTTTCCAAATATTACTGAAAAATTAAATACCTTATTATCCAGGAGACACCCAAAGATAAAGATGAATAATCCCTGGAAAGGTAAATGTTGTTATATTTAATAAACAGAATAAGGGCTGGTGCACAGTTTATTTTGGTTCATATTCTGGCGGTTAGGAATTAAAGTGGAACCACCCATATTTGTCTCACATCAGTCTTTTGGTCCATTGAAGACCGTGGTATCAACCATGATTTACCAACATTCAGAATCATTCTGACCAAATCATTTAGTCAAAAAATTGGATTTGGTCTGATTAGCCACTGATATTTCGTACTGAACGACCAAAATATTGTCCATGGTGGTTGATTGGGACAAAATAATAACTATATTGTCATTATACTGTATAAGTGGTATTTTGCCTTTGATGAACAGCTGACATGTCTACTTTCATATTGATAATAACCTTCCCCAAAACCCCCAAGACCACAATAACTACTTACCTCTCCAGTGTTCCTGAAGATGGACATTCAATCCAAAGTTTCCCCATCCTCAATGTGCAGCAGTCAATCATGGACAATAAGCCTTATGTGCATGTGAAAGCTTGGAAATTAAGTGGAGGCGGCTACTTAGGAGGAATAGGATGGCCAACTTCGGATTAAATATCTATCTTCAGGAACGTTGGAGAGGTAAGTAACTGTTTGGTGTTTTTATGTGGAGTGGACATCTTTGTCACACAACTTACCTGGAGGGGATTAAGAATGACAAACATGTAGTGCAGGACTATTGAGCTCCCGTCTGTCAAAAGAGGAATCCCAACAGCCCAAGTCAACCCAAACTGAGGGGTACAGAAGGCAATGGCTTTCATCAGCTTCTTAATAACCTCTCTGTCCTCATTCTTCCCTTCAGAAATAGACGGCCGGAGGAGTTTCTTGATCACAACAAGTAGCACAATGAAATTCACACAGACAATAGTCATAGCTGGCACTGAGAAAGTCATAGAAGCTGCTGAGTCCAACCAGCATGTATTTCCCTTTGTATAATGACCCATCGGGTAGAAGTAAAAAAAAGTACCCACTGCAATAACAGTAGGGCACAGGTATCCGATTATTACAGACAGAGCAACTAATTCATGTTTTGTTACATGGTGGAATACAAAGGTTAAACGGCAAAATAGAAAGATACTTTGCACAAGGGTCCAGCAGAAGAAAGCAAGGAGTGAAAAATGTGTGCAGAAAGTCAGAGCCAAACAAAGCTGCGGGTAGACACTGGGTTTGATATAACTTGAGGATATAAAGGAAACATTGCTTAAAAGTAGGAAGAGTGAAATATTGAGAATGGTGACGTGTCTGAAGTAAGCCACAAGGTTCATCTTCACCCTTAGTAAAATCACTTGGACCATAATGCAAATGAAAAGAGCTGCCATGGAAATCGAAAGACCAACTATAGTAATGTTATTCAGGATGAACAAAAGAGAGATGTCTTGTGGTAGGAATTTTGATATCAGCACAGAAAATGAGGTGAGGTGGTTACAATAACAGTTTACAACTCCTTGAACCACAACAGTGGTACATCCCTGTGAAGACCACGCGTTTGATGTAAAATTCCAAAACACGCAGATGGCACTGTGTTCATCATCAATGCTTCTACACCTGAAGGTCATAATGACATTCACACTTCGATTCGCTTTGTTCAACAACAAAACATTGGTCATTACATTACTGTCGACATTGTACGTGTTGTTGGTGCTAACTTCGTGTTCATAAAGGTTCGGAAAGCCAAGCTTTGGAGACTTGTAGGCCAATGAAAGAGCGTTGATGAAAGAATTTCGTTGGAGGCGATTCCTTCCATGCTCTGGAGATATGACAAAGCTGACGTTGGTCTTTAATGTCATCAAAGTTCCATTTCTTGAATTACTTGATGGTCTGGATTCACAGTTCAGCTCTAAATTTTCACTGGAGATGCTGAAAGAGTGATTAGTAATTTCCATTGAGGAGAAGAGATTTTCAAAGCACTTCAAGAACTGAACACCCAATGTATTATTTGTAGGAAATGACAAGTTTCCATTGACTGATATAAGACTGTCTGCAATGGAGAAGACATTCTGTAGGAAAATAATATTCCACAGATCATTAAAATTCCACATGGAAAATAGGCAGCAATAATATTTGGATTATCTCCAACTTTAAAACAAAAAACGCATCAGTTACCTGACCTATACTCCAACTGATATTGCCCCTTTTCTGGCAGAAGAAATTGGCTCCTCCCTCCATGCAGTCAATCAAGGCTGTGACTGCTGAGATCACAGCTAATGATTGACTGCTCTTTCCCCTGCTGCCTCATTTGAACATGTTCAAGTTCCTTAAAGCTCAATGAGCACGGAAAGGAGGTGGTAACTTCTGCTAGAAAGGTACAGAACAGGGGGCAATAGTGGGGGAAATCCATGTAATAAAATGCTAAAAATATCAGTTGGGGTTATGAGCAAATAAATGATAAGTGACCAGGTGGCCTGGTGCCCTTTCAAGGACAATTATACTCACCTTCTCCACAATCCGTAGCTGCATAGTACCCAGAGTGAGGACCTCACTCCTTGCAGAGCGTGCCTTCCTATTGGCAGCATCACGATCGACCACTTAGAAGGGAAGAGAGGAGGATCAGAGCAGAGCGGATTGCGGAGGGAGAGTTTGAGTATTGCAGGAATTAGTATTAGTAATTAGTACCCAGAGGTGAGGACTTGGCGATTTCTGTTCTCACCCTGGGTACTATGCAGCTCTAGAGGAAGAGGAGCGAGGTGGAGATGAGTATAATTGTCCTTTAAGTATATATTAGCTAGCAACAATGATTTAATATTCATTTTACAAATAGGATCATCTGAACTCAAATTACCTTTTACAAGTGTTTATTTGCTTATTTTTCCTTTAACATTAATATGATCATAAAATTAATTTTAGATAACACAAGGATCTTGACAATTGTTGAGGTAAATTAATTTCCCAACCACCCCATGTAGATTAGTGTTTGGTTGTGTTAAATTCCCAATTTAATTTGAGAAACGCAGAAATTAGTGATAAAACTTGGGGTGGTGTTGACAGCTCCATCTAGCAACCCCGGATGTATTTTTGTATATTTTTAGGAAAGGGGATGGTAAGTTAATGGTAGTTATGGTCTAGGTCAATGGCATGACCTGCGGCCCAGCTGCTGAGAAGATATCGGCTGAAATGGCATTTACAGTATATTGCTAATTACGGTACTCGGCTGTATTTGGAGATCAGTTCCTTAAAGTACAACTATAACTAAATCTACTGCCAACATTTCAGCTACAGCAAAACTGCTCACAGCAGAAGAGTTTATAATAATAAGGCACTTGATTGACAGCTGAAATGTAAGATGGTTCAGACTGGAAATCTAAAGAAATAGGGGACAGATCAGCAAATAAATGGTACAGTGATTTTTGGGAAGAATTATAGTTTCCAGTAATGGGCTATTTTAAAGAACACCATACCTTTACACTGTGGACAGTAACGTTCTTGTTTGATTGGATTGCCATTTCAGTTACATTTCCCAGGACAGACAAGATTAGCTGTACATCATCCGCAGCAAAACCAGAGGAGTTTATGTAAAGAGTGTAATTCAGTAGATATTCTATTATCTCATTGGTTGAGATGTTCTGTTCGTGAGAGAGACCAATAAAATATTAAGGAGAGGGTACAGATTTGAACATCAATGTATATCTAGCAAAATACAACATTAAACAAATACTCATAGATAATACTGGTAGGAAGATAGCAAATACTCATAGATAATACTGGTAGGAATATAGCAAATACTCATAGATAATACTGGTAGGAAGATAGCAAATACTCATAGACAATACTAGTAGGAAGTTAGCAAATACTCATAGATAATACTAGTAGGAATATAGCAAATACTCATAGATGATACTGGTAGGAAGATAGCAAATATTCATAGACAATACTAGTAGGAAGATAGCAAATACTCATAGATAATACTAGTAGGAAGATAGAAAATACTCATAGATAATACTGGTAGGAAGATAGCACATACTCAGATAATACTGGTAGGAAGATAGCAAATACTCATAGATAATACTGGTAGGAAGATAGCAAATACTCATAGATAATACTGGTAGGAAGATAGCACATACTCATAGATAATACTGGTAGGAAGATAGCAAATACTCAGAGATAATACTGGTAGGAACATATAAATCCTTCTGCGTATTGAATTTCTGATTTCGTTTCGACACCAGGATTCATCTCTATCTCTAATAGCCATAAGTGGAATAGTGAAGTTATTTCTTTATGCAGTATTATTTTTTATTATCATTTGTTGATATGTTATTTCTTGCCATAGAAGCTTTTCTATATTTGATATATTACCCACCATGTAGTACAGCTGGACCCATTCGTCTATCGTATCCCACTGGGTATAGTTTAACTTATAGGCAGTTGATGTTTCTGTAAACAAAGAGACAGAGATAATTCCACTGCATCTACAGTGAACTGCTGGATGGAAGGGACTTTATTAGCAATGTCTATGAGGGTATCACCCAAATCCATGGAAAACCCATGTTACGTGATATAATATCAGGTAAGTGCAGGTTTTCCAGTGTTTGACCAATGGTGTTGACATGAAAGGACATAGAGTAAGGAAGAATTTCCCCTTTACTTACTAATGTTATTTGTAAATGGTCTGTTGTAAGAATAGGAATAGGATAACCGTTATAAGCAGAGTAATCATTGGTACCTCCGGCAAAAATATAATGGGTCCCCTTCACTTGCTCCCCTATCTGTACCATTTACTGTGGTTTTACCAGGGGGCTTTATCTGTGGGAGGAATAGTAAGATGTTGGGACTCCCCTGTGGTAGATAAGACTCTGGTGATAATGACCATTGTCTAAAATCTACTGAGGTGCACCTGATGAAAGACCTAGATTGTCTGAAACATGGTCTGACCTAGATGGTCTGTATCTCTAAATAAAACACTTTTGAAGCCCCTTTTTTGGGGTTCCTGTGTGATTCTATTATCTTATATGTTACATTTCGGAGGACTGGTGTGCCCTCCCCACATGGTTGAGCCCACTGAAGCACTTCCAACGATCTGATGCCTAAGGAAAATCCAGTTGCATATAATGTCACCTACTAAGGCACTCTCAGGATACAGTAATATGTAGTATATTGTAACAGTTTATAGTAACAGCTTATAGTTATA
>JAACNH010000030.1:767396-789509 GCA_019447015.1 Hymenochirus boettgeri | reverse complement strand
GTACCAACCAGAACTACAGTATATGTATTAATACCAGTAATTCTCAATATTATATAGTATCCCCGTACCAACCAGAACTACAGTATATGTATCATATATTGTGCATATATATGTATATGTATTAATACCAGTAATTCTCAATTTTATATAGTATCCTGTACCAACCAGAACTATAGTATATGTATTAATACCAGTAATGTTCAATATTATAAAGTATCCCCGTACCAACCAGAACTAAAGTATATGTATTAATAATAACACTTTTAAAGCTATTCAATTAACTTGCCATTCTGCTGGATTTCAATGTATTATTATTATATATAATATATTATAACCTACCCCTGTAGTGGATTTCCATGGGAGGAACTGTAAGATTATAACCTTATAATCTTACAGTTCCAGGAGAAGGAAACCAGAAGCCACAAAGGGGAAGGTTATAATAAATAATGCACCCCCAACTGTAAATTAAAGGCATATAAGAAGTCACCTTGGAGTTCCGTGCCCTGTATAAAAGGTACTCTGCCTGCGGCCTCGTGCTTTTATATGTTCACGGAACTCCTCTGTGACTTCTAATATCCTTATAATTTACAGTTGGGGGTGCATTATTCACTATATATGGAACTAAGTACAGCGTATTACAGTATATGGAACTAAGTACAGCGTATTACAGTATATGGAACTAAGTACAGCGTATTACAGTATATGGAACTAAGTACGGCGTATTACAGTATATGGAACTAAGTACGGCGTATTACAGTATATGGAACTAAGTACGGCGTATTACAGTATATGGAACTAAATACAGTGTAACCCTCTTAGTTCCATACCCTGTAATACTCACTGTACTTAGTTCCTAACCTGTAATCGGCTCGTATCTTATTTCGCATATACTGTAATACGCGTACGTAGTTCGCATATACTGTTATACGCCGTACTTGTTCCATATACTGTATCCTCCGTACTTAGTTCCTATATAGTACTACGCCGTACTTAGTTCATCGACATCGCGCTATTAATGCTCTGCACTTAATACACCCGCCGTACTTCGTCCATACACTGTAATACGCCGTACTTAGTTCGATACAACTGTAAGACGCCGTAGCTTAGTTCCATACACTGTAATACGCGCGTACATTAGTTCCATACCTACGCCTGTTTCATACTATCCTCGTTACTTAGTTGCCATAACTGTATACGCCGTACTTAGGTTCCATACCTGTAATACGCCGTACTCTAGTTTCCATACACTGTATATACGCCGTACTTAGTTCGCATACACTGTAATATGCGACAGTCGCATTATGGTTAATCTCCGTACTTATGTTCCATATACTGTAATACACGCTATAACTGTAATACGCGTCTAGTTCCTATACTAAACGTTCTGTTCCAATACGTATATACCCGTACTTATCCATACACTGTAATACGCCGTACTTAGTTCTCATATACTGTAATCGTAGCCCGTACTGTAGTTCCATATATGTAATAGTCGTTCTTGTTGCAATAACTGGCCGTACTTATTCCAATACTGTAATTACGCCTTACTTAGTTCCATACAGTCTGTAATACTCCGTACTTAGTTTCCGATACTACTGTAATACGCCGTACTTATTCCATACTACTGTAGGACGCCGTACTTAGTTCCATATGACTGTAATAATACGCGTACTTCAGTTCCATATACTGTAATACCGCCTGTATTATTATTCCATATACTGTAACTCGCCGTGCCTTAGTTCCATACTTGTAATACGCCGTACTTATTTCATATACTGTAATACGCCGTACTTAGTTCCATACACTGTAATACGCCGACTTAGTTTCCTATCCTGTAATACACTGTACATTAGTTCCATATACTGTAATACCCGTACTTAGTTCCCATACTGTAATACATACAGTACACGACCGTACTAGTTCCATATACTGTTAAATACACTGTACTTCTAGTTCCATATACTGTAATACGCCGTACTTAGTTCCATATACTGTAATACCGTACTTAGTTCCATATACTGTAAATACGCCGTACTTAGTTTCCATATACTGTAAATACAACCGATCTTAGTTCCATATACTGTAATACGCGTACTTAGTTCCATATACTGTCATACGCGTACTTAGTTCACCTATACTGTAATACGCCGTACTTAGTTCCATATATGTATACACCGTACTTATTTCCATAACTGTAATACGCCGTACTTAGTTCCAATACTGTAATACCCTGGTACTTAGTTCCATATACTGTAAGACGCCAGTCTTAGTTCCATTACACTGTAATACGCGTGTTACTTAGTTCCATCTACTGTAAATACGGCCGTACTTAGTTCCATATACTGTAATACCCGTACTTAGGTTCCATATACTGTAATACGCCTACTTATGTTCCATATACTGTAATACTCCGTACTTAGTTCCATATCTGTAATACGCCGTACTTAGTTCCTAATACTGTAATACGCCGTACTTAGTTTCCATAATGTAATACGCCGTACTTAGTTCCATATACTGTAATACGCCGTACTTAGTTCTCCACACTGTCTACTGTATAGTAATACAGTCCGTACTTAGTTCCATATACTGTAATACGCGCCTTAGCTCCATACACTGTATACGCCTGTATAGTCCATATACTGTAATATACGGTCCGTACTTAGTTCCATAAACTGTAATACGCGTACTTTTATATACTACATACACATGTAATCCGCGTACCGTACGTTACGTTCGATCCACTGTATACGCCGTACTTAGTTCCATATACTGTAAGCTATCACGTCCGTACTTAGTTCCTATTACTTGTAATACGCGCGACTTAGTTCCATATACGCTAAGTAACGCCGTACTTAGTTCCATTACGTAATACGCCGTACTTAGTTCCATATCACTGTATACGCTGTACTTAGTTCATATACTTATACGCGTACTTAGTCCATTACTGTAATACGCCGTTCTTAGTTCATACTGTAATACACTGTACTTAGGTTCCATATACGTAATACCCTGTACTTAGTTCCATATACTGTAATACGCCGTACTTAGTCCATATACTGTATACACTGTACTTATTTCCATATCTGTAATACACTGTACTTAGTTACTCCTATACTCCGTAAGACACTGTATTTAGTTCCATTACTGTAAACGCCATACTTAGTTCCATATACTGTAATACGCCGTACTTAGTTCCATATACTGTAATACGACCGTACTTTGTTCCATATCACTGTAATAACGCCGTACTTAGTTCCATATACTTGTATAACGCCGTACTTAGTTCCATAACTGTAATACGCCGTACTTAGTTCCCATATACTGTAATATCTTACTTAGTTCGGCATATCGTAATCTGCTGTACTTAGTTTCCATATACTGTAATACACCACCGTACTTAGTTCCATAACTGTAATACGCTGTACTTAGTTCCATATACTGTAATACGCTGTACTTAGTTCCATATCTTAATACGCTGTACTTCGTTCCTTACTGTAAATTAACCTGTAACTTAGTTCCATATACTGTATACGCTGTACTTAGTTCCTATAACTGTAATACGCTTGTACTAGTTCCATATACTGTAATACGCTGTACTTATTCCATATCCTGTAATACGCCTTGTACTTAGTGTCCATATACTGTAATACGCCGTACTTAGTTCCATATACTGTAATATCGCAGTACTTATTCCATAACTGTAATACGCGTACTTAGTTCCATATACTGTATACGCTACTTATTTCCATATACTGTAATACGTAACTTATTTCCATATACTGTAATACGCTGACTTAGTTCCATATACTGTAATACCGTACTTAGTTCCATATACTGTAATACGCTGTACTTAGTTTCCATGATTATCTGTATATTCCATATACTGTAATACCGTACTGTTCCATATACTGTAATACGCCGTACTTAGTTCCATATACTGTAATACGGTACTTAGTTCCATGAACTGTAATACGCGTAACTTAGTTCCATATACTGTATACGCCGTACTAGTTCCATATACGGTAATACGCCGTACTTAGTTCCACATACTGTAAATCACGCCGTACTTAGTTCCCATATACTGTAATACGCCGTACTTAGTTTTCCATATCCTGTAATACGCCGTACTTAGTTCCATATACTTAATAATACGCCGTACTTAGTTCAATATACTGTAATACGCCGTACTTAGTTTCCATATTCTGTAATACGCTGTATTAGTTCCATATACTGTAATACACGCGCCGTACTTAGTTCCATATACTGTAAAACGCGTACTTAGTTTCATATACTGAATACGCCGTCTTAGTTCCATATACTGTAATACACTGTAATTATTAGTTCCATATACTGTAATACGCCGTACGTAGTTCCATATACTGTATCCCTGTAACTTAGTTCATATACTGTAATACCTGTACTTAGTTCCATATACTTTAATACCGCGTACTTAGTTTCATATACTGTAATACGCCGTACTTAGTTCAATATACTGTATACGCCGTACTTAGTTCCATATACTGTAATACTGTATTTAGTTCTCATATACTAATTAGCCGTACTTAGTTCCATATACTGTCAATACGTGCCGTACTTAGTTTCCAATACTGTAATAACGCCGTAGCTTAGTTCCATATACTGTAATACGCGTACTGTTTTCCATATACTGTAATACCTGTATTCGTTCCATATACTGTACTCCTTCTTAGTTCCATATACTGTATGCGTCCGTACTTAGTTCCATACAACTGTAATACGCCGTCTTAGTTTCATATACGGTATACGCCGTACTTAGTTCCCCATATACCTGTAATACGGCTGTAACTTAGTTCCATAAACTGTTATACCTGTACTTAGTTCCATATACTGTAATACGCTGTACTTTAGTCCATATACTGTAATACGCCGTACTTAGTTCCATATACTGTAATACGCGTACTTAGTTACATATACTAGTAATCGCAGCCTACTTAGTTCCATATACTGTATACGCCTACTTAGTTCCATATACTGTAATACCGCCAGTAACTTATTCCATATACTGTAATACGCTGACTTAGTTTCCATATACTGTAATACGCTTTACTTAGTCCATATACTGTAATACGCTGTACTTAGTTCATATACTGTAATACCGTACTTAGTTCATACACTGTAAATACGCTGTACTTAGCTCCATATACTGTAATACGCGTACTATATTGCGCATAACTGTAATACGGCTGTACTTTATTTCCATATACTGTAATACGCGTACTTATTCCATATACTGTAATACCGCCGTACTTAGTTCCCATATACTGTAATAACGCCGTACTTAGTTCCATATACTGTAATACGCATATACTTATTATACGCTTACTGTAATAACTGTAAACAGTTCCATATCTGTAATACGCCGTACTAGTTCCATAACTGTAATACTGCCTTACTTAGTTCCATATACTGTAATACGCGTAACTAGTTCCACACGACTGTCAATACTGCGTACTTATTTCCATATACTGTAATACGCCGTACTTAGTTCCATATACCGTGTATACTGACCGTACTTAGTTCCATATACTTTAATACGCCGTACTTAGTTTTCATATACTGTAATACGCCGTACTTAGTTCCATATACTGTAATACACTGTATTTAGTTCCATATACTGTAATACGCCGTACTTAGTTCCATATACTGTAATACGCCGTACTTAGTTCATATACTGTAATACTGCCGTACTTAGTTCCATATACTGTAATACACCTGTACGCCGTACTTAGTTTCCATATACTTACTACACTGTATTTTAGTTCCATCTACTGTAATACGCCGTACTTAGTTTCATACTACTGTAATGCGCGCCGGTACTAGTTCCTATACTGTATACGACCGGACTCATTCATTCCATATACTGTAATAACTACACTTAGTATATTATGTTCCATATACTGTAACGCCTACTTGATTCCATATACTGTAATACGGCCGACTTAGTTCCATATACTGTAATACACTGTACTTATTTCCATATACTGTAATACGCCGTCTTAGTTCCATATGTAATGACGCCGTACTTAGTTTCATATACTGTATACGCCCGTACTTAGTTTCCCATTAGTCGTACATACACTGTATTTAGTCCATATCCTGTAATACGCCGTACTTGTTCCAGATACTGTATACGCCGTATTAGTTCCATATACTGTAATTACGCCGTACTTATTTCCCATATACTGTAATACGCCGTACTTAGTTCCATATACTGTAATACACTGTAATGTTAGTTCCATATACTGTAATACGCTGTACTTAATTCCATAACTGTAATGCGCCGTACTAGTTCCATACCCTGTAATACGCCGTACTTAGTTTCATATACTGTAATACGCCGTACTTAGTTCCATATACTGTAATACGCTGACTTAGTTCCATAAACTGTTATACGTGTACTTAGTTCCATATACTTATACGCTGTACTTAGTTGCATATACTGTAATACGCTGTACTTAGTTCCATATACTGTAATACCTGTACTTAGTTCCATATACTGTAATACCTGTACTTAGTTTTCCATATACTGGAATACGCTGTACTTAGTTTCCATACACGTTAATACAGCTGTGTACTTAGTTCCATATACTGTAATACACTGTACTTAGCTCCATTCTGTAATACGCCGTACTTAGTTCCATATACTGTAATACGCTGTAACTTAGTTCCATATACTGTAATACGCATACTTGAGTTCCATATCTGTAATACGCCGTACTAGTTCCATATACTGTAATAATACTGCCGTACTTAGTTCCAATATCCTGTAATCCTTACCTTAGTTCACATAACGGTAACACGCTTTACTTAGTTCCAGTATACTGTAATACGCAGTACTTAGTTCCATATACTGTAATACGCTGTACTATTTGCCATATACTGTAATACCTGTACTTAGTTCCATTACTGTATACGCTGTTACTTTTCCCATATACTGTAATACCGGCACTTAGTGCCAATAACTGTAAAATACGCCGTACTTGTTCCCAGATACTGTAATACGCCGTACTTAGTTCCATATACTGTATACGCCGTACTTAGTTCCATATACTGTAATACGCCGTACTTAGTTCCATTACTGTATGCCGTAACTTAGTTTCCATATACTGTAATACGCCGTTACTTAGTTCCATATACTGTAATACGGCCGTACTTAGTTCCATATACTTTAATACGCGTCACTTAGTTTCATATACTGTAATACGCGTACTTAGTTCCATATACTGTATACACCGTATTTATTCCATATACTGTAATAGCCCGTACTTAGTTCATATACTGTAATACGCGTACGTAGATGTCCATATACTGAATACGCCGTCTTAGTTCCATTACTGTAATACGCCGTACTTATTCCATATACTGTAATACGCTGTACTTAGTTCCATATACTGTAATTACGCCGTACTTAGTTCCATATACGGTAATACGCCGTACTTAGTTCCATATCCCGTTAATACGCCGGACTTAGTTCCATATACTGTAATATGCTGTACTTAGTTCCATATACTGTAATTATGCTGTACTTAGTTCCATATACTGTAATACAAACCGTACTTAGTTCCATAACTAGTAATACGCTGTCCTTAGTTCCATAACTGTAATACGCTGTACTTAGTTCCATATACTGTATACACTGGTACTTAGTTCCATACTGTAATACCTGTACTAGTTCCATATACTGTAATAATCGCTGTCTAGTACACTTAATACCGTACTTAGTTCCATATACCTGTAATACGCTGTACTTAGTTCCATATACTGTAAACGCCGTACTTAGTTCCATATACTGTACCTGTACTAGTTTCCATATACTGTAATACGCCGTATTAGTTCCATATACTGGTAAATACTCTCGTACTTAGTTCCAATACTGTATACGCCGTACTTAGTTCCATATACTGTATTACCTGTACTTAGTTCCATATACTGTAATACGCAGTACTTAGTTCCATATACGGTAATACGCAGTACTTAGTTCCATATCTGTAAATACGCTGTACTTAGTTCCATATACTGTAATACCTGTACTTAGTTCCATATACTGTAATACGCTGTACTTAGTTCCATATACCGTTAATAACCGGTTAACTTATGTTCCATATACTGTAATAGCCGTACTTAGTTCCATATACTGTAATACGCCGTACTTAGTTCCATACCTGTAATCCGCGTACTTAGTTCCTATACTGTAATACGCCCTTTTAGTTCCACAGGTACTGTAAATACCTACTTAGTTCGCATATACTGTATACGCCGTCTTAGTTCCATATACTGTAATACGCCTTACTTAGTTCCATATACTTAATACGCCGTACTTAGTTTCATATACGGTAATACCCGTACTTTAGTCATATACTGTAATACACTGTATTTAGTTCCATATACTGTAATACCCATATTGTACTATACTATGTCCATATACTGTAATACGCCGTACTTAGTTTCATATACTGTAATACGCCGTACTTAGTTCCATATACTGTCATACGCCGTACTTATCCTATACTGTAATACGCTGTACTTAGTTCCATATACTGAATACGCTTTTTACTTAGTTCCATATATGTAATATCGCGTTCTTAGTTCCATATACTGTATACACTGTAACTTAGTTCCATATCGTAATACTGTACTTAGTCCATAACTGTAATCCCGTACTTAGTTCCATATACTGTAATACACTGTTACTTAGTTCCATAGTTGTAATACACTGTACTTAGTTCCATATACTGTAAATAACACTTTTATTAGTTCCATATACTGTAATACGCCTACTTAGTTCCATATACTGTAATACGACGCCGTACTTAGTCATATGAATACGTATAGTTCCATACTGTAATACGCCGTACTTAGTTCCATTATACTGTAATACGCTCGTACTTTTTTATTCCATATACTGTAATCCGTACTTAGTTTCCATATACTGTAATATGCTGTACTTAGTTCAAACTGTAATGGCTGTACTTCATTTCCATATAGTAATACACGTACTTAGTTCATAAACTGTATACGCTGTACTTAGTTCCATATACTCTAATACGCTGTACTTAGTTCCATATACTGTAATAACACTGTACTTAGTTCCATATACTCTAATACGCTGTACTTAGTTCCATATACTGTAATAGCTGTTACTTATTTTCATACACTGTAATACCTGTACTTAGTTCCATATACTGTAATACGCTGTACTAGTTTATTACTGTAATACCGCGTACTTAGTTCCATATACTGTAATACGCTGTACTTGTTCCATATAACTGTAATACGCGTAAGTTAGTTCCATATACTGTAAACGCGCGTACTTAGTTCATATACCGTGTAATAATAAACGCCGTGACTTAGTTCCATATACTGTAATAACCATAGTACTTAGTTCTACTACTGTAATACGCTGTACTTAGTTTTTCCATATACTGTAATACGCGTACTTAGTTCCATTATACTGTAATACGCTGTACTTAGTTCCTATACTGTAATACGCGTACTAGTTCCATATACTGTAATACCGTACTTAGTTTCCATATACTGTAATACGCGTACTAGTTCCATATCTGTAATAACGCGTACTTAGTTCCATATACTGTATACGCCGTACTTAGTTCCATTACTGTAATACGCCGTATTAGTTCCATATACTGTAATACGCCGTACTTAAGTCTTCCCATATACGTAATACGCCGTACTTAGTTCCATATACTGTAATCGCCGTCACTAGTTTCAATACTGTAATACGCCGTATCTTAGTTTTCCATATACTGTAATACGCCGTATCTTAGTTCCATATACTGTAATACGCCGTACTTAGGTTCATATACTGTAATACGCCTGTATTAGTTCCTATATGTATACTGTATATTCCATATACTGTAAGACGCCGTACTTAGTTTCTATACTGTATAATACGCCGTACTTATTTTTCCATATACTGTAATAACGCGCGTACTTAGTTCCATATACTTAATGTATCCGTACTTAGTTCCATATACTGTAATACGCCGTACTTAGTTTCATATACTGTAATACGCCGTACTTAGTTCCATATACTGTAATACACTGTATTTAGTTCCATATACTGTAATACGCCGTACTTAGTTCCATATACTGTAATACGCCGTACTTAGTTCCATATACTGTAATACGCCTACTATTTCATAACTGTAATAACGCCGTCCCATTTCTATACGTATCTCCATATACTGTAATACACTGTATTTAGTTCTATAGCTACTGTAATACGCTGTACTTAGTTCCATATACTGTAATGCGCCGTCTAATTATTGCCATACACTGTAATAACGCCTGTACTTAGTTTCATATACTGTAATAACGCCGTACTTAGTTCCATATACTGTAATACGGTGTAACTTAGTTCCATAAACTGTTATACGCTGTACTTAGTTCCATATACCTGTAAATACGTGTACTGTAGTTCCATATACTGTAATACGCTGTACTTAGTTCCCATATACTTAATACACTGTACTTAGTTCCATACCTGTATAACTGCTGTACTTATTTTCATATACTGTAATACTCTGTAATTATTTCCATACACTGTAATACGCTGTACTTAGTTCCATTTCACTGTACTACACACTGTGACTTGCTCCATATACTGTAATACGCGACTAGTTCCATATACTGTAATCACGCTGTACTTAGTTCCAATATACTGTATACGCATTTCAAAACTTAGTTTCCATAACTGTCATCATACGCCGTACTTTTAGTTTCCATATACTCGACATAATTAAACGCCGTACTTCGTTTTCCATATCTGTATACCTTACTTTATTCCATCATACTGTAAATACGCTGTACTTAGTTTCCAATACGTAATACGCCTACTTAGTTCCATATGACTGTATAAATACGCTGTACTTAGTTCCATACTGGTAATACTGTACTATTTCCATCTCGATTTAATACGCTGTCTCTAGTTCCATATACTAGTACCGGTACTTTAGTTTCCATATACTGTAATATGCCGTGATTTATGGTTGGTCTGGCTCATGCATGATGTAAATAACTGAGGGTAAGCCTTAGTATTCCATATAACTGTAATAATACGGCCGGTACTTAGTTTCCATATACTGATACGCCGTACTATCTTCTACATAACGGCCTATTAGCTATCTGTAGATACGCCGTACTTAGTTTCCATATACTGGTAATACGCCGTCCTTAGTTCAGTTCATATCCTGTAAAGACCCGTAACTTAGTTCATATTATTAATTAATACGCCGTACTATCGTTTCATATACTGACGTAATACCGATGCCCTGTAAACTAATTGTTCCTACTATACTGTAATACCTGCATCATTTAGTTCCATATACTGTAATACGCCGTACTTTTTTTCCATATACTGTAATACCGCCGTCCTTTAGTTCCATATGTCTGTATCGCCGACTTATTAGTTCCATATATACTGTATACATGACTTACTAGTATTCCATAATACGTAAACTGGTATCCGTACTTAGTTTCCATCAGTACTGTAAATACACGGCTTATTAGTTCCATATACTGTAATACGACGTTCGATACGTATCTACTGTTCCATATACTGTCATCCGCCGTACTTTAGTCCATATACTGTAATACGCCGTACTTGTTCCATATCTGAATGGCGCCGATTACTTTATTCCATATACTGTAGAAAAACGCCGTACTTAGTTCATATACTGTAAAACGCCGTACTTTAGTTTCATATACTGTAATACGCCGTAACTTATGTTCCATATACTGTAATCGCCGTACTTATTCCATATACTGTAATACGCGTCACTTATTCCATATACGTAATGCGCCGTACTATTAGTTTCCATATACTGTAATACGCCGTACTTAGTTCCATATACTGTAATACCCGTACTTAGTTTCATAACTGTAACCCGTTACTAGTTCATATACTGTACTCGCGTACTTAGTTCCATATACTGTATACACTGTATTTAGTCCATATCTGTAATACGCCGTACTTATTTCCATATCCTGTAATACGCCGACTTGTTCCATATACTGTAAAATACGCCGTACTTAGTTCCATATACTGTAATACGCGTCTTAGTTCCATATACTGTAATACCTGTATTTAGTTCCATATACTGTATCTCGTCTTAGTTCCATACTGTAATCGCCTATTAGTTCATCACTGTATACGCCGTACTTATTTCCTATCGTTACGCCGTACTTATTCCATATACTGTATACCCTACGTAGTTCCCATATACTGTAAACCCGTACTTATACGTTCCGTATATATACTGTAACGCTGTACTTAGTTCCATATACTGTAATACGCTGTACTTAGTTTCCATATACTGTAATACGCTGTACTTAGTTCCATATATAGTGAATAATGCACCCCCAACTGTAAATTATATAAGGATATTAGAAGTCACAGAGGAGTTCTCGTGAACATATAAAAGCACGAGGCCGCAGGCAGAGTACCTTTTATACAGGGCACGGAACTCCAAGGTGACTTCTTATATGCCTTTAATTTACAGTTGGGGGTGCATTATTTATGATACCCCTTCCCCTTTGTGGCTTCTGGTTTCCTTCTCCTGGAACTGTAATATTAAGGTTATAATCTTACAGTTCCTCCCATGGAAATCCACTACAGGGGTAGGTTTATAATATTATATATAATAATAATACATTGAAATCCCAGAATGCAAGTTAATGAATAGCTTTAAAAGTGTTATTATTAATACATATACTTTAGTTCTGGTTGGTACGGGGATACTTATAATATTGAACATACGGTATTAATACTATACTATAGTTCTGGTTGTACAGGATACTATATAAAATGTGAGAATTACTGGTATATACAATATACATATATATGCCACAATATATGAATACATAATACTGTAGTTCTGTTGGTACGCGGATACTATATAATTTTGATATTACTGGTATTAATACATATACTGTAGTTCTGGTTGGTACGGAGATACTATATAATATTGAGAATTACTGGTATTAATACTATACTGTAGTTTCTGGTTGGTACAGGGATCTATATAATATTGAGAATTACTGGTATTAATACATATACTGTAATTCTGTTGGTACAGGGATACTATATAATATTGAGAATTACTGGTATTAATACATATACTGTAGTTCTGGTTGGTACGGGGATACTATATAATATTGAAAATTACTGGATTAAAGGGCATGTCCACCCCCAAACTATAATCCCCCCCAGTAATGCCCCACCATGTAGTGTGTTTTTCCTTACCTCACATCCCCTCCATAGGGTTCTCCTGTAGACCCCCCCTAAGTCCCCAAAACAGTCCCCAGAGGCTAGCGGGCTTCTGCCTGCTACCTTGCCCTCCGGTAGATATTTGTCATGCGTACTGCAGCCCTTCTCCCCCTCCCTCCCCCTCCTCTCCCTCCCTCTCCCTCCCCGTTCTACTATTCCTCCCCTAGCGTAAAATCCTTTTAATTTGCTGCTCCCCCATGTCTGGGTAGCCCCCAACCGCATGTTTATATTTGCAAAAGCTCCCCAAACTCTTACTTCCCTCTCCTCTTTCCTCCGCTGCACTGAATGACTGGGCAGCCGCGTCCGTGATGGCTGCCGCTCCCCAATCACAAGACGCGACTGCCGGTCCCCCCCCTCTGCTTTCATTCTCGCAAGCAGAGGCCGCAGTGCAGCGGAGGATAGGAGGTAAGTAAGATTTTGGGGGGCTTTTGCAAAATACTAATCATGCTGTTGGGGCTACAGACATTGGGGGGCACATATCAAAAGTTATTTTTAAGGTGGACAGCCCTTTAATACATATACTTGTTCTGGTTGGTAAGGGGATACTATATAATATTGAGAATTACTGGTATTAAAACACATACTGTATTTCGTTTGGTACGGGGATACGTAATAATATTGAGAATTACTGGTATTAATACATATACTGTATTCTGTTGGTACAGGGATACTATATACTATTGAGAATTACAGGTATTAATACATATACTGTGTTCTGGTTGGTACAGGCATACTATATAATATTGAGAATTACTGGTATTAATACATATACATATATATGCACAATTATGAATATCTATATATCTATATATGATGAAATCTACCCTTATATCCTACCTATCCGGTACCAGCACAGTGTATGGTATCTTTTATCTATATATGATAAATCTACCCTACAACCTCCTATCCGGTAACCATCGCAGTATATGGTATCTATATATCATATATGATAAATCTACCCTTACATCCTACCATCTGGTAACCAGCACAGTATATGGAATCTATAATCTATATATGATAATCTAAAACCCTTACAATCCTACCTATCTGGTACCAGCACAGTATAGTGTATCTATATATCTATATATGAATAAATCTACCCTTGCTCCTACCTATCCGGTAACCACCACAGTATATGATTCTATATATTATATATGATAAATCTACCCTACAATCCTACCTATCCGGTACCCAGCATAGTAATATGGTATCCTATATACTATGTATGATAAATCTACCCTTACATCCTATCCTATCTGGTAACCAGCACAGTATATGGTATCTATATATCTATATATGATAATCTACCTTACATCCTACCTATCCGGTAACCAGCACATATATGGTATCTATATATCTATATTATGCTAATCTACCCTTACATCTACCTATCCGGTAACCAGCACAGTATATGGTATCCTATTATCTATATTTGGATAAAATCTAACCCTATATCCTACCTATCTGGTACCAGCACATATATGGTATCATATATCTATATATGATAAATCTACCACTTACACTCCTACCTATCTGGTAACCAGCCAGTATATGGTATCTATATATCTATTATGATAAATCTATCCTTATATCCTACCTATCTGGTAACCACACGGTATAGTATCTATACTATCTATATGTGAATCTATCCTACCCTTACATCCTACCATCCGGTAAAAGCACAATATATGGTATCTAATATCAATTATGATAAATCTACCCTTACATCCTACCTATCCGGTAACCAGCACAGTATATGGTATCTATATCTATGTATGATTATCTACCCTTACATCCTACCTATCCGGTAACCAGCACAGTATGGTATCTATATATCTATATATGATTAATCTACCCTTACATCCTACCATCCGGTAACCACACAGTATATGATATCTATATATGATAAATCTACCCTTACATCCTACCTATCCGGTAACCAGCACAGTATATGATATCTATATATCTATAATATGATAATCTACCCTTACATCCTACCTATCCGGTAACCAGCACAGTAATATGGTATCTATATATCTCTATATCATAATTCTAACCCTACATCCTACCTACTGAACAGCACGTAATATGGTATCTATATATCTATATATTAATAAATCTACCTTACATCCTCCTATCCGGTTAACCAGCACAGTATATGGTATCTATAATATCTATATATGATCATATCACCCTTACATCCTACCCTATACGGTAACCAGCACTGGTAATGGTATCTCCATTATATCTTATATGATAAATCTAAACCCTTACCCTACCTTATCCGGTAACTCAGTCAACAGTATATAATCTATATATCTATATATGATAAATCTACTTACATCCTACTTATCCTGGTAACCAGGCACAGTATATGGTTCTATATACTCTATATATAATAAATCACTAAAAAAAAAAAAGCAGAAAAAAAAAAAAAACTAACCTCCTCTACGATACCGTACCAGCACAGTATAATGGTAATCTATCTAAATATGGAAATCTACCCTTCACTCCTACCTATCTGTACCAGCAAACATATATGGTATCTATGATATGATATCTAACCTTCACTTACATCCTACCTATTGGTAACCAGCAAAGTATATGATTATCTTATATTCTATATATGATAAATCTACCCTTACATCCTCCTATCTGGTAACCAGCAACAGTATTATATATCTGATATATCTATATATGTAAATCTATACCTTACATCCTACTATCTATAACCATGCCTCCCCCACACCCCCCCCGTGCACATCATGGGTATCTATATATGAAAATCTTCCTACTCCTACTATCTAGTACTCACGCAGCACAGTATATGGATATATATTCTATATATGATACATTTACCCTTACATCCTACCTATCCGGTAACCATCACAAGTATAAGGTATCTATATATCATATATATGATAATCATCCTTAACTCCTCCTATCTGGTAACAGCACAGTATATGGTATCTATACTATCTATATATGATAAATCTACCCTTACATCCTACCTATCTAGTACCGCACGTATATGTGTATCTAATATCTAGTATATATATAAATCTACCCTTACATCCTCCTATACTGGTAACCAGCACCATATATGATATCTATATATCTATTATGATAAATCTAACCCTTCATCCTACCTACTCTTGCGCCATATAACATGAAAACTATCCCATCGTACCACATCAGATAATGATATCTATATATCATCATTATATCTACCCCTTACCATCCTACCTATCTGGTAACCCGCACAGTATATGATATCCTATATATCTATATATGATATCTACCTTAAATCCTACTTCTAGTAACCAGCACAGTATTGTATCTATATATCTATCTATAGATAGAATCTACCCTTACATCGCTACCTCCCGTACCAGTCACATATGAGTTATCCTATATCTCTATATATGATAAATCTAACACCTACATCCTCACCTATCCGGTACCAATCACAGTATATGGTATCTATATACTCTATATATGATAAATCTACCCTTCAATCCTACCTATCCAGTAACCCACGTCATATGGTAATCTATATATTATTTGATAAATCTACCTTACATCCACCTACTCCTGTACATCACAGTATATGTGATCTATATATCATATATGATAAATCTACCCTTACCTCCTACCTATACCGGTAAACCTCACAGTATATGATTCTATTATCATATATGGATAAATCTACCCTTCCATCCTACCTATGGTTTAACCACTACAGTATTGATACTCTATATATCGAATATGATAACATCTACCCTTACACATCCTACCTATCCGGTACCATCAGCACGAATATGGTATCTAATATCTAATCATTAAATCTACCTTACATCTCCTAATCGTACCACCAGTTATTATCAACTAATAAAAACTACTACTCCTACCTTCGGTAACCAGCACAGGGAATGTGTATCTATATATCCTATATAATATAAATCTTACCAACCTACATCCTACCTACGCGCGTAACCACACAGTATATGATATCTATATATCTACTATATTGATAATCTAACCTTACATCATAGCGGTAACAGTACAATCTCTATCTATTAACCCCATATGGCTAACCAGCACAGTATATGGTATCTATACTTCATATATGATAAAATCTACCTTACATCCTACCTATTCCGGTACCACCAGCAACAGATCTGTATCTATATATCTATTATATATAATCTACTCTACATCCTACCTATACCGTAACCAGCCTCAGTATATGTATCTATATATCTTATATTATACCTCCCACGACCAGGTATATTATCTATACTAAATTACACTAATTAATATACATCCTACCTTCCGGTAACCATCACAGTAATATGGTATCTATCATCTATATATGATAAATCTAACCCTTACATCCGACCTATCCAGTAACCAGCACAGTAATTGGTATCCTATATATCGTATATATGATGTCAAATCTACCCTTACACATCCTACCTATTCACCCGGTAACCCTCACAGGTATAATGTATATCTTATATATCTACTATATGATAAATCTACCCTTACATCCTACCTATCCGTTAACCAGCACAGTCATAATGATATCTATATATCTTATTATGATAACTCTACCCTTACATCCACCTATCCGTGTAACCAGGCACAGTATATGTATCTATATATCTATATATGATAAATCTAACCCTTACATCCTACCTTCCGTACCACGCAGGCACATGTATATTGTATCTATATATCCTATAATATGATAAATCTACCCTTACACCTACCTATCTGGTACACCAGCACCAGTATATGGTAATCTTATATATTATATCATGATACAATCTAAAACCTTTACATCCTACCTGTTCGGTAACCACCAGAAATATATGGTTCATATATATATTATTATGATAAATCTAACCCTTACATCCTACCTATCTGGTAACCATCACAATATATGGGTATCTAATATATATTATCATAAATCTAACCTTACATCCACCTATCTGGTGACTCAGCCAATATAGTGGTATCTCTATATATTGATATATGATAACATCTCCCTTACATCCTACCTATCTCGTAACCAGCACAATATATGGTATCTATATATTATACTCATGATAAAAAATCTACCCTTACATCCTACCTAATCTGGTCAACGCAGCCCAGTATATGGTTCTATATAATATATCTATGATAATCTACCCCTACATCCTACCTATCGGTAACCAGCACAGTATATGGTATCTAATATATCTATATAATGATAAATCTAACCCTTACATCCCTGACCTATCGTAACCAGCACATGTAATATGATACCTAATATCTATATATGATAACTCTACCCTTACATCCTACCTATCCGGTAACTCACACACAGTATATGGTATTATAATCTATATATGAGATAATCTACCCTTACATCCTACCTATCCGGTAACCAGCACAGTATAGGTATCTTTATAATCTATATATGATAAATCTACCCTTACTCCTACTATCCGAGTAACCAGACAGTATATGGTACTATATATTATTGATAAATCTACCCTTACTCCAACCTGGACCGTACCAGCACAGTATATGTTATCTATATATTATATATTAAAATCTACCCTTACAATCCACCTATCGGGTAACCAGCCCGTATATGTATCTAATATCTATGATAATATCTGACCTTACATCCTACCTAGCCCGTAACCCGCACGTATATGTATCTATTAATCTATTATATGATAAATCTACCCTTACTCCCTACCTATCTGAGTACACACGCACAGTAATGGTAGTCTATATATTTATAGATAATCTACCCTTACAATCCGTACCTTCCGTAAACACAAATATAGGTATCTATATATCTTAGATATGAAAATCTACCCTTACACATCCTACCTATCTACGGTACCCTGCACAAGTATATGGTATCTATATTCTATTATGATAACATCTAATCCCCTTCATCCTACCTATCCGGTAACCACACATGTTAGTATCTATATATCTATATATGATCAAATTCTTACCCTTACTCACTACCTTCCGGTTACCACACAGTATATGGGTATCTATATATCTATATATGATAAATCTACCCTTACTCCTACCTATCCGTACCAGCACAGTATTGGATATCTATTACTATATATGATGATCTATCTCCCTTACATCCTACTATCCGGTAACCAGCACGTAATTGATATCTATATATTCTATATATGATAACATCTACCCTTACATCCTACCTATCCGGTAACAGCACAGTATATGATACTAATAAATCTATTATAAATCTACCCTTACTCCTACTATCCGTAACCATCACAGTATATGTAATCTATATATCTATATATTGATAAATCTACTTACATCCTACCGTATCCGGTAACCAGCACAGTAATATGGTATCTATAGTATCTATATATGATATCTACCCTACATCCTACCTAGCTATCCCGGTTAAACCACACAGTAATATGAATATCTATATATCTATATATGATAAATCTACTCGCTTACTCCTACCTATCCGGTAACCAGCACAGTATATTGTATCTTATATCTAATATCTATAAATTTCTACCTTACATCCTACTATTCTAGTAACCAGCACAGTATATGATAACTATACTATCTATATATGATAAATCTACCTTACATCCTACCTATCCGGTAACACCAGCACAGTATGATATTTCTATATTATCTATGATAGAAATCTAACCCTTACATCCACCCTATCCAGTCCCAGCACAGTATAATGGTATCTTATTCTATTATTGATAAATCTACCCTTACTACATCCCTACCTATCGCGTAACCATCACAGTAATATGATATCTATATTCTTATATGAATTATAATCTACCCTTAACACTCCCTACCTAATCCAGTAAACTCAGCACATTAATATGTATCTATATATCATATATGATAAATCTAACCTTACCTCCTAACCTATCCGGTAACCAGCACAGTTATGAATATTCTAATATATCTATATATGATAAATCTCCTCTACATACCCTACCTATCCAGTAACCGCACACAGTAATATGGATACTTATATCATCTAATATAATATAATCTACCTTTACTCTACCTATCCGGTAACCAGCACAGTTATATGAGTATCTATATATCTATATATGAAAATCTAACCCTACTCCCTACCTAGTCGCGTGTAACCGCGTCACAGTAATATGAGTACTATATATCATCTATATTGAAAACATTACCCTTACCTCCTGACTAATCGGTAAACCAGCACAGTATATGGTCTATATATTATATATGATAACTAAACCTTCACATCCTACCTATCTGGTAACCACACAGATTATATGGTATCTATATATTATTATATGTATTTAAATCTACCCTTACTCCTACCTATCTGTAAACAAGCAGCAATATATGGGATCTATATATATATATATGGATAAATCTACCCTTAAACATCCTACCTATCTGGAACCAGCCATCTATATGGGTATCTATTCTATATATAATGATATATAACTACCCTTACATCCTACCTAATCCGTAAACCAGCACATATATGTACTAATATATATATATATGATCCATCTCCCTACAATCCTACTATTCTGTAACCAGCTCAGTATAATTGGTATCTAATATATCGTATATATGATAATCTACCCTTACATCCTACCTATCCAGTACCAGCAACAGTATTGGGGTATCTACTTATTTATATATGATAACTCTACCCTTACAACATCCACCTATCTTGTACCGCACAGTATAATGTGTATCTATATTCTATATATGATAAATCTAACCTTACTCCTCCTATCTGGTACCGGCACAGTAATATGGTATCTATATATCTATATATGATAAATCTACTAACCCTTTACACTCCTACCTATCCGGAACCAGCACAGTATATGTATTATATATCTATATGATAAATCTAACCTTACATCCTACCTCATCCGGTAACCACACAGTATATGGTATCCCCTATATACTATATAGGATAAATCTAACCCTTACAGCCTACCTGTTCCGGTAACCAGCACGTATATGGTATCTATATATCCTATATATGATAATCTAAACCCTTACCATCCACCTATTCCAGAACCAGCACAGTATATGGATCTATATATCTATATATGATAAATCCTAACCCTTACATCCTACCTATCCATAACACACAGTATATGGTATCTAATATCTATATCTGATAAATCTACCCTAAATCCTACCTATCTGTACCAGCACAGTATATTGTATCTATATATGATAATCTAGCCCTTACACCTAACCTATCCCGTACCAGCACAGTATACTATGTATCTATTATCTTATATGATAAATCTACCCTTACATCCTAACCTATCCAGTACCAGCACAGTATCTGTATCTATATATCTCTATCTGATAAATCCGCCTTACATGAATCCTACCTACCGGTACCATCACAGTATATGATATCTATATATCTATATATGAATAATCCTACCCTTACCTCATACCTATCTAGTAACCAGCCAGTAGATGGTACTCATATTGAGGAAATCTACTTACCCTTACATCCTACCTATCCCGGTAACCTGCACAGTAATGGTATCTATATATCTATATATGATAAATCTACCCATACATCCTACCTATCCGGTCAACCAGTACAGTCTATGATATCTATTATCTATATATGAAATCTACCCTTTACATCCTACCTCTCCTATCCGGTAACCAGCACAGTATATTTATATCTATATATCTATCTATGTAAATCTACCCTTACAAAA